>PVKS010021023.1:0-35870 GCA_004027875.1 Aplodontia rufa | reverse complement strand
GTGGTTCCATCCTTAATTTTTTGAGGATTCTCCACACTGCTTTCCATAGTGGCTGAACCAGTTTGCAGTCCCACCAGCAGTGTAACAGTGTTCCTCTTTTCCCACAGCCCCTCCAGCATCTGTCGTTGTTTGTATTCTTCATTTTTGCCACTCTAACAGGTGTGAGGTGGTATCTCATTGAAGTTTTGATTTGCATTTCCCTTATAGCTAATGATGTGGAGCATTTTATCATTTATTTGTGGACTTTCTGGACTTCCACTGGAGAGAAGTTCCTTTTGAGGTCTTCAGCCCATGTGTTGATTGGATTATTTGTGGGTTTGGAGTTTAGTTTCTTTAGTGCCCTGTATATTCTGGTTATTAGCCCTCTGTCTGAGGTGTAGCAGGCAAAGATTTTCTCCCATTCTGTAGGTTCCCTCTTGATGCTCTTGACTAGATCTTTAGCTGTGTCTCAGAAGTTGCCCCTCACTAGAGCACTGTCTCCCAACACTGTGTCCTAACTTTAGTTTTTTTCAGAATACCCATCTGCTCCAGAAACATCCTTTCAGACTGTTTGACTTCTGAGGGTGTTCTTGCCTTGATTAGATATCTTCCCAAGCAATTCGTTACTCAGTCTTTGTGTCTATTTTGCATTATTTTCTCTTTCAAGAATAAACACAAGTAGGACAAGCTATCGTTCCTGAACTTCCCCTCATATGTGTAAACAGGTTGGAAATATTAATTTGATGTTCCATTAACTCACATGTATGTCAATAAAACACCTAGTTTGTTACTTTCCTGTCAAATTTCTAGAGGGATAAAGAGGTTTATCTTGATACTATTTCTAGAACAAAATCAAGAACCTTATTTGGCTCTGTCTGCAGGAAAACTTCACTTTGGATACAATGATTAGGAGTGAGGGTTCGGTCACACAGTAACTCTCAAACTTTGGAAATCTCCTCAAACTGTATGTGATTAAGTTTCCTCAGCTACAATAGTGTGCGAACAATAGCTCCGAATTTACAGTGTTGATATTAGAACAAATGAGTTAATCAATGGAAAGAGCTTATGGCAGTGTACCTCATTATAAGCTTTGGATAAATTATGGCTATGATGATGAAAAATCTTAAGAAAGGGAAAGACTTACTATGGAGGAGCAATCTTACAGGGAAGACACAGGTGTAAAAGTTAAAATCTACTCAGAGACACAGAAATTCTATATTTGGCAAGATTTTGTGGAGAATAAAGAATGGAAGGAAATTAAAAGAGAAAAATAAGCAAGGGCCAAAGGTGAAGGATTATTCTCTGGGCATAATGATTTCATGATGCAAGTTATGGAACGGAATTATTGAATGATTGATTTCATGCTATGGAAAGCATTCTATACAGAACTCCAGTAGAAATATGTAAAAACTCTAGTAAAAGCATAAACTTAATTAAACAAAGGTTCTAAGGAAGAGTTGATGGTAGAAGCTAGTTTTGACAGAGATTACCATTAGGTAATTAGTTGACAAGGATTATAAAAATGTAGTAGGTAATTATTGCAAACTACTACCATATATGTAATTTTAGGATGTGAACAAAATCTTGTTATGTCATTTCATTTAACATTATAAGTATATTGCAAGTACTTTTTTCAGTACATTGTGCAGACTTAACATTTAATTTATATTAGTTATAATAATCACTATCCACGTGGTGTCCTCAAATAATAATGACTGGATGTTATGATTTAAAAGTCACCACTATTAACTAATAAATTGATAAACATGGAGAAGTCAGTTTGAATGATGAGATGATCATTTAATTGGAGACATTGTGCAAGAAATTTCTATGGGACATGTGTATAGGAATCAGATATAATAAGAGATTAAGGCTGTGGGATAAGAGGTAGGAGAGTTTCATTCATGAAGATCCAAAATATATGGGGTTCAGTAGAAGCATCAGGAACAAATGGTTCTACATAGAGAGATAGAAATGAACAAAAATAGATAAGTAAGATTGTAACCTTCAATGTTCAATTTCTTATAGTATGGATGAATATAAGCCAAAAAGTGAATAGTCAAGGAGTTACGAGTACAAATGATAATTACTTGGGAATCATTAAAAAATAACACTTATTGAATGATTTCTAATATGTCAAGCGACATGTTAAGTACCTTATAAGCATTGACTTTTAATCATTGATAAGTAAACTTTCATATAGGTCCTTATATTTAACCTATTTTACATAGATGAAACTTAATTCATACAAAAGAAAAGTGCCAGAGATGAGAGAGTTTAAAACAGCAAGATGGGAGCTGGAGCAGTGGCTCAGGGTTTATGACATTTTCCTGGCACACGCAAGGACTGGGGTTCAAATCCCAGCACCATGTACACAACAAGGTATTGGAGCAACAAAAGTCACATGAAAAGCTAAGTAAAATTAATTCTCTCTCTCTCTCTCTTTCTCTTTCACTGTATTGCTCTCTTTTAAAAAAATAGAAATATGGTATCTTTACAATGGTAAAATACTATGGAGAAACCAATCAGTACTGAAAATGGCCCATAGACATGGAAATTAGAAGGTATAATCATCCTGTTACACGGTAGCTGCATAAGTTGGGAAGAGGTGGAAACTAAATTGCAATATGATAGTAAGTATGCAGTACATCCAAATCAATCAAGGACAGTGCATGAAGACTTTATGGAAAATCTAACAGCTTTTTCTTTAAACTAAAGTGAACACAATTAGCCACTATCAGAACAAAGTACATTGTCTGATCATTTAAGGGTGTGGGTTTTACATAAGCATATTATTATTCACAAAGATATTTTTGTACTTTGATCTATTGTCCATAACTCTTTTATCCCAAATCAACTGACTCAGCAATATGTAGAAATAGGCCTCCACCGTACCTTGCTTTCTAATAAGTGTTTTAATATTTTAGCTTGATTAACTCACAAATAAGAGTCATTTATGCACTGTGCCAAAATCATCATTAGAGATAGTTCATTAATTCTCAGGAAAATGATAGTTTAACACTAGCCAGATTTTACAGATGAAAACTTAGTATCT
This sequence comes from Aplodontia rufa, assembly GCA_004027875.1. Taxonomy (NCBI): domain Eukaryota; kingdom Metazoa; phylum Chordata; class Mammalia; order Rodentia; family Aplodontiidae; genus Aplodontia; species Aplodontia rufa. Next base: position 32,836 of record PVKS010021023.1, on the reverse strand, counting down.
AAAATTTACCCAAGGTCACAAAGCTGGAAAATGACAAAAGCACTAGTTAAGGGCTAATACATTCCAGAGCCTGAGTATTATTTCTGTCCCCCAAAACTCAAGACACAAAGCTTATTTTTCCTCATTAGTGATTCTAATTGGTAACAGAATCTTATCAGTGAGTTTTAACATTTCTTTATTTGAAATAATTTTAATGAGTCAATGCTATTTTGCATCTTTGTAAATTTTTATCTTAAATTTATCTTAAATTGTAAAAAACCTTTAAATTAAATCTTCCACCTTGTACATGTTCTTAAACTTGTTAAATGTTTTCTGTACGCTTTGATTAGATTAACACACTAAATGTGTTACTACCACATTGCACATTAACAAAGTTTTTTTCTTTTTTTTAAAAATAACAATTTGGCTCAAACTCTATATTTCAGTAATTTATTTACTTTTTACTGAGTATTTTCAATTAGAAAAAGAAAAATCAGCAATTCAAAATCACCACTTAGGAAGAAAATTATGAAGCTTTCAAATTTATTAAATCCATTCTCAATGTGTATTATAAAATGTGATATAAAAGAAGAAATTTCTACTGCAATCTGTATCTCTTCTAAGATAATGAATTGAGACATATTTAGAAAATAATATGTTTCAATTTGTGGAAGTCAAATTTCCAAAAACTGAAAAATTCTGGGATTTGGGAAGCATGATTTTGAGGGTCTAGTGCATGAGTAACCACCAAAATACCTTGCACAAGTCACATAACCTACACCTCCATGTTTTTGTCACCCATACATAAGGGGAAGTTTAGTTCAAGAGCTATCAAATTTAACATTTCAAGGTTTTATGACATTAATGCACTCAGCTAAAATACTATGTACATTATTACAAAGTTACTTTTGAACTTGAACCTAGTGGTATAATTTATATATTTCCCTCCAGTGATAGAAAAGTCACTTGGACTAAAAGGCACAAAAATAAACCATGAGTTGTCTTTGTTAATGTATCCATAGAAACCAATGACCATTATGCAGTAGCTATGTAAAATGAGCAGTTATTAGCTTATCTTCCTTGAATGTTTTAACCAAGAAAACTTTTTCGGAGTGTCTTACTTTTAAAATAGTATAATTTTTTAAATTCCTGAAATAAAGATAGAGTTGCTATTCTGCTTGCTTGAAAGTTTGTAAGACAGTTTTTTTCTTAAAATTTTTACTCAAAAGTTTGTGGAAACTGAGTCATCTCCTCAATAAAGACTTTGCCTGTACAACATGAAATAATCTGATTTACGTTGTGTTAAAACTTTCTTGAGATACTTTTCACATTTGAATAATAGCTGTACTGGTGTAGGGGGCTGGAAATGAAAGAGCAGGACAGCAAATAAAGAAAATGTAAATCCCTTATTTTATTATGGACACCACATTAAAAAGATTGACTTTATTTTCAAACTTTCTGTGTTAACTTTTCCTCATTCTCTCCAAAATACCTGAAAAGACCAACTTACAGGAGGAAAAGACTTATTTTGCCTCATAGTTTCAGGGGTACAGTCCTTGGTCAGATAGGTACATGATGACAAGTTCTGAGAGAGGTGCAAGGCAGGGGAAAGCTGCTCAGTTCATGGCAGCTGAGGAACCAGAGAGTAAGGACCAGGAACACCCACAGTGTCCAATATCTTCCAACTAACTCACACTTCCCATTACTCCATTCAGCGATCAATGAATTAACCCATGAAGTGGATTAATCCACAAGCACTCTCATGATCCAAGCATTGCTTAAAATCCCTAGTTCTGAACCTTGATTAATAAAGATTATACTTTCTTTTTTATTAGTATTAAGAAATTTAGTTATTGTACAATAAAAATGCATATAAAGTAACAATATGATGTGGATATATTCTTAAATCAAAATTACCTCCTAGATCCCTTTCTATTCTACCTTCCTCTCCCCTTCCTCATCTGCCTCCCTGCTCCAAGATCATGCTTTCAACATATGAGACTTTGTTATAGCTTGGATTTGGAATGTCCTCTCAAAGGCTATGTAACATAGTAGACTTATAAATATCTGGTGTCTGGTAAATCAAAAATGTTTTAATGAATAAAGATACATTTGATAAATATTATGTCCAGAGAAGATAATGGACATTTCAACTGAAATTCTGTATTAAACTAAATCTAATAAAATAAATTTACTGCTGCAGGTTCTGTTTCTTTCCATTACTGTACTACAGACTTCTAAAACAAGGGCACTTCAAAGATTATAACTGGATTTTAACTGGCAAGAAGCAACAAATCACACACCAAAGAAGAGCCAAAACTGTGAAGAGAATGTGTGTATTGTAGATGGCATATTATCAGTATCTTTAACAACTGAATATTGGCTTCCTAAGAATTTAGATATTGAAATTTTCAGAACACTTCCAGTTAGTCTTCAGTGAGATGTGTTACAGTGGATCCCAAGACACCAGGGTTCATAAGTGGAGTTTTACCACCTGCATTCCTTTTTCCCTTTTTCCTTCAATGAATCTTTTGTTTTGTTTTGTTTCTACCTCTGAAGCACTTCTGAGGGGTCCAGTTAATGCAAGACAGAACATTCACCTACTGACTGCCTCAGTCCTTGAGAAGACTGCAACAGAGATAAGGGAAAGAAAAATAGAAAAAAAAAGCATGGGATAGAAACATCCAAATTTGAAAAAAAAAGTCAGGCAATTATCAATAACCCAAAGCCACCAATACACTCTGGTACATATATAATTAAATAAACATGTGCAGAAAGTTGGTCTAGTAACATGAGTTAAATCCAGATAAGATGTAATGCTTTACAATCTAATACTTTTTTTAGAGTTATAATGGGAAGGGGAAGGGAGGGATATGGGAGGGTAATAGGGGGGAGCACTCCTGGGGATAATTGCACTATCCAGAATATATACACATTTTATACACATTTTATATTATTTTGTTAAAATCTTGTAAGGTTGTTCAAAAATAAAAAATTTAAAATTAAAAAAAGAAAAAAAAGAAAAAAGAAAAACTAAATAAAAATTGCTTCTCTCTCTCAAAAAAAAAAAAAAAAAAGAAATTAGGTACCCATTACAAGGCCTTTTGTGATTTCTGCACCTATGTAAATTTTATCTATTATGTAAATTTTGAGTGGGGTAACATCAATTTACATCAATTTATAAAATGTACCCCAGTGTGTATTATCAAGTTATTTTTATATTCCTTTCCTCTTAGCAGAAAATTTCTTAGTTAATACCCTTAAAAACCCCAAGTTAGGTATATACATTCTATAATGCAAAGAGCTTAAGAAAGTTACTGCCAATCATTTACAAAACCAAACCACACCCTCGACCAATCAATGAGCAAAAGTGTGCTGCTTCCATTTGGCATTTGTCCTGTATCAAAGAAATTTTTGACACAAAGAGAAAGATAAGACTCATTAGAACAAAACTGCTAAAGAGAATTGCCCAAGATTATTCCAGTATGTTTCCGCTTTTCTCTGCTGCAGGCACAATGATCTTGGCTCTCAGGTCATGTGCGACTCAACCCATTCAGGTTTATATAGATAAATAGCCAGAGAACCACAATATTAAGTTAGAAGGTTTTTTTCTTTCTTTCCCTTTTCAGAGCTTTTCAAAGACTACCAAAGGAATGAGTGGACATTTATAAGAGACATTTGTAAGAGAAAATGATGCCAAATGCAGTTCACGAGCGTTTATACACACAATGTAAAGAATGCACACACGGTGCTAATTTCAGACACAGGCTCTCCTCTCACTGCCTACTGATAATGGAATTGCTAAGGAAATTATTTATTTTCTTACTTAGTTGACATAGTTTTCCTTATTTTTCAAATACTTTGGCCTTATTTTTTTCATGAGCATATTGCTTCAACACTCAATTTATACTGTTTTGTATTCGTTTATACACTTGCTCAAATAATTGCTTTTAAGAACAAAATTTTCATTGATTCTATGAAATACTTAGTTCCCTCCAATATGCTGTAGTCATGCCTGAGTCACCTGCACTTCTTTTTCTATTTGGAGAATCAGTATCTGAATTTGTGTTTTCCCTCACTGGTTCTGCTTTACCTTTAAATCATCAGCATTTTCTGTGCCATAGGCAGACAATTCCCAAACCCCTCTGGTACTGAGACAATACTTTATTTAACATTTCAGAGATATTCTTCAAGTCTTATGTAGCTACTATGGGGAGATGTCTATGTTCCCATACTAGTGTCATTTCTCCTGAAAGGGAAAATCATTTCTTTGGGTAAAAATAAAATAAGAAAATGCAAAAGCATAAACTGAGTTGGACATGAGTGCTTAACCCATTCCCTCTGTTTTTTAATCTAAATTTAAGTACTTAAAAGAAATAGGGTAGATGGGCACAGTGGGACACACCTGTAATCCCAGCAGGTCAGGAAGGTGAGGCTGGAGGATGGAAAGTTCAAAGTCAGCCTCAGCAACTTAGCAAGGTCTTAAGCAACTTAGTGAAAAGCCTGTCTCAAAATAAAATATAAAAGAGGAATACTCAGTGATTAAGCACACATGTGTTCAATCCCCAGTACCATTAAATAAAATACATAAATAAAAATAAGATTAGGATAAATAGTTGACTTCAAAGGCAACTAAATGCTGTAAGCTCCCTATCTACAGTGCTGTATGTCTGAAGATAAGTTATTTCAAAGTTATTATGTTAAGGGAAAAGCTTTTGTATTTTTAAATTCCAATTATGCTACTTTTTGCTTTGTGTGCTTATATGTTTGAGTGTATATGAGTATACGCTAAATCTGGTGGAAATTCCCTAGAATAAAAAGATAAGGTCATTTAAAGAAATGTGAAAGAAAGTTACCTGAGAATATGTAGGGAGTAAATAAATGAAGAATTAAAAAAAAGTGCTGGAATAACATTTCCATGACTTGATGAGAAACCTGGTGTTTCTATTATAAAGAACTTACTGTATGAGGATAAGAGATTACAAATATTAATTTTATAAATTATAAAAAGATAAATGCTTCAAGAAGCACAAAGTCTGTGTGTAAAGAAGAAACATTCCAATAAAACTCTAAACTGTAACAGTGGCTCCTCAATAATCACTTCATATTAGAGAAAAAATAATTTACAAAATTAAAAACAAAGAAATTTTAATTTTATACCCAGGCTAAACTTTTGAATGAGGTCTTAAATAGTGAATTTTACAGTAAAAAATGTAAGTCTAGTACCAATGTAATTTGGAAGCATGTGAAAAACTGCTTTAGTCTATATAACTACCATACAATCCAACAACCCTACTTCTGGGCATGCACTAAAAGAAATTAAATCAATATTTTTTATAGATCTGTGAATTCCAATGTCCTTTGAAGGATTATTCATAATAGCTAAGTTATGGAGACAACCTAAGTACCTATAACAATAAATTGGTAAAGAAAATGTACCCAATCATCCATCTGTCGGAGTGTTTAATCGTGCGTGTGTATATGTGTTTGTGTGTGTGTGTGTGTGTGTGTGTGTGTGTGTGTGTTTCAACCACTAATAAAGGAAAGAAATTCTCCCATTTGACACAACATGGGTGAATCTGGGGGACATTATTCATAGTGAAATAAAGCAAGACAAATATTGTATGATCTCACTTATGTATGGGATCTAAAGGAGATGAAGCCATTAGCAGCAGAGAGTAGAGCAGTGAAAGACTGTTTTTGATTTATTTCAAAAATTTTCATGGAATATAAATTAAATGAGACTTTTATACACAAAAAATGCTATGAGAATGGGGATATACGTAGCTCAGTTGATAGAGCTCTTACTGATCATTAACATGGCTCTAAGTTCAATCCCCAGCTCAGGGGAAAAGAGTAGCAGGGAAAAAAGATGTTTAAATGTTTGCTACCTACCCACATTTCCTGAAAAATATTGTGACAATAATAGTCAGAGAAGAATTTTATAAACCATATGATCTATGACTAACTTAAGAGATTGTTCTGAGATTTTAAAAAAATCACATGTATTGTTTTTTACTAACCAACTTTCTCCCAGCTCATTTTGAATAGTGTAATGTCTATTTGACTTTAAGAAAAATATACCTATCAATTTTAGGCCATATTTTAATTATGGAATTAGTAAATATAAATCTTAATTTAGTATGTTATAGAAATGCGAAAATACTAAATCAATGCTTTAAAAATCTTAGAAAAACAGTGCACTGTTCATAGAAAGAAAAGAGAGGAACTTATATTTGATTAATTGTAAGTCATGGAAAGAAAGACAACAGGCAAAAAGTAGTAAACCAAGCTGAAATAAACTCATATGTAATGGAAACTAAATATATGCAGCTTAATTATATTCTGTTAAAAGGGTAGTCCTAAATTAGACTAAAATAAAAAATTAACTAAAGCTGTTACAAGAATCAGTTGAAATATAATGACACAGAAAGTTTTAAAATGAAAAAAAATCAATGTAACGACTTCATAAATGGTTTCCTTAAAAGCTCATGGTGATCTTTTCAAAATATTGTCAGTTCATTGTCCTTATCTATTCCACACTCTGTATAACTTCTCATTTCCAACACATGTAGTTCATTCACCAGTATAAGACTTGGCATTTTCTGAAGGATTGGACATGTATGAGGACGTATGATTTCAAGTTTGGGGGACACAAACAATTGAAAAGATAGATTTCCCACCAACATACTCCATATAGCACATTGCAGTTGCTCAGTAAATGGTGACTGAATGAATGGAAGAATGATACAGGAAATAAATTTTTTAACATGATTTTACCAGAAATTGAGAGATCAGGAAAGTTAAAGATAAAAGCTATAGTAAATATAAATAGTGCTAGTATTAACATTAATGGAATAGACAAAGAGAATATGACTCCCTCAAATTGGAAAGTTCATGTACTTAGGAAGTACATATGAGATCTTTTCACAAATTAAAAGAAAGTGAATCTTTGAAGAAAGTAATTAGCATTCCAAATAATAAGCACCAAGTAAACTACTTTCTGTGAAACTAATAAAGTAAATTTCATTCTAAAATGTTTTACTTCTTCAGATTTTCAAAGAAATTAACATCTCTCTAATTCATATAGAAAAATAAATAATATTATGATGAAATTATCAAATACTTTGTTACAGAGAAAGCCAGTTCTAATCTATGAGAACTAGTCCCAAGGTGCCCTGTGACTGAAGAAAGAAAGACAGTTAAAGAATTGCACAGAGGACAATTATGTTGGTGGATTTACTAACAAAGATGATCCTGGGCAGCAGTGAGACCAAGTGAATCTTCATAATTTAGGTCCAGAAGAATGTGATATATATCGTTCAGGACAAAAGTAGCTTCATCCAAACTGGAATGAACCTGGTTTACCTGAAGCTAATACCAAAGAGTAGGGCACATTCCTAGCACCAGGGTCCCATTGTAAAATTCTACACATCACTCCTATGGTTTGGTCTATTTAAAACATGCTGAGAAACTATGCAGGAAAAAACAATGAGGGTTACTAAGGCACAATCGAGATGGTTGCAGTTATGTTGAGCTAAATCCATACAAAGGCGAATCACAAAAAAAAAAAAAAGACTGGGTATTAAAACTTGATAAAATATACACAAAAGACTTCTTAACAATAATTATATATGTGTATGTGTATGTGCTTTATATTATTTTAAAAGAAATCACCAAAAATATAAAACTTGAACCATATAGTAAAAATTCTCAAAAGTCTAAATTCAAAGCAATTTTAATCAAAATCCAGGCAGAGAATTGTCCTAAATACCAAAACAGTAACAACAAAAATCTCACACACAAATTCCTCAAAATTCAATAGTTCTTCCTTATTCACAGGGCATGTTTTACAAGATGACAAATGGAAGCTAGAAGCATAGGTTTTAATATATATATATATATATATATATATATATATACACACACACATACATATATTCTATCATATATATATGTGTATATATATACTCTATCATATATATTATATATTTTCTTCTATATATACATTTCTATGTCAGTTTAATTTTTCAATCAATACAGAAATTAACAATAATAAAGCAAAACAAGTATAATAATGGGATATAATTAGAAGGGACGGAATAAGGAAGAACAGTGGAATGAATCTGACCTAACTTTCTTTCCTATGTACATATTTGAATAAAGCACAGCTAATCTATCATGTGTATCTACAAGGCATTAACAGAAAATACAAAAATGAATAAAAAGTAAATAGCGAAAAGATCCATAGAGTCGAGTCCAGGGAACAGGCAGAGGGAGGAAGGGATGGAAAGGGGCAATATCAGGAGTTGAACTAGTACAAATTATATCCCATGCTTTTATAATTAGGTCAAATTGAATCCTAATGCTATATATAATTAAAAAGAATCAATGAAACAAAAGCATGTGGATTTGGTTTTTCAAAAGACCTTATAGTACTGTATTATAATGTAGAAAGCAAGAAGTAGCAGGGAAGAGAACATTTCACCTGCTTCATATCAGGATACATCTACCAAAATTCAAATAATAAAGTCCATTACAGCGTTGTTTATCAGGGCTGGAGTGGTTGCTCAGCAGTTATGGCGCTTGTCTGACATGTACGAGGACGTGGGTTCGAAACCCAGCATCACGCACACAATGGAGTGTCGGAGCAACGAAAGTCACATGAAAAATTAAATAAAATTGAATCTCTTTCTCTCTTTCTCTCTTTCTCACTGTACCGCTTTCTAAATAGCAAAAAGCATTGTTTGCAAAACAATAAAAAACTAAATGTCCATAACAATAAGAAATGCATAAATACATTGTGCTATTTATAATACTAAGGATAAGAATGTCAACTTGACTGAATAAAATCTTGATTTGACACATGGATTTTTTTGGCAAGCATATTAAGTAAAAAAAGAAGGAAACTACAAGTGACAATTATATTAAAATTTATGTCAACTTCAAAAACAGTGATAGAAATCTTTATGGATGCATACTTTTACATTTTGAAATACACATAAGTGACATTTGAGGAGGGACAGAAAGGAATGGGAGCAAGAGGAGTTGGGATGGATGCATTTTGAAAATGCTACTTCAAAATAATTGAAATGAATAGATATGCTAATTTAAAAATACGTATTAATACTGCATATACATTTATTTATTGCTTATGCTTCAGTTTTTTGCAGGATATATTTCATAATAAAATTAAAACTGAAATAAAAGGCTTACATATCAGTTTTTAAAGAGAGAGAGAGAGACAGTGAGAGAGAGAAACAGGAAGAGAAAATAAATTTTATTTTGTTTTTCCTGTGATTTTCGTTGCTCTAACACTTTATTGTATACGTGGTGCTGGGGTCTGGACTTGCATCCTCATACACGCCAGGCAAGCACCGTAACTGTGGTTGCCACCACTCCAGCCCCAAGAGTTGCAATTTTGGTAAGTAGCATCTATGAAGAATTGGACTTTATTATCTATAGTCTCATTTCCTTTCTGAGAATTTATGAAAAAACTCTTAGTTTTTTTCCTATGTTTCCACCTGGGAGAGGGATTATACTGCCAAAGACAGCAACAAAAGCTGTTAGAAGATAATTAAAGAATCACCTCATATAATGCATAGAGACCTTTGTAACCTATGTATCAAAAAACAGATTTTAAATGTTATTATCATATTATTGTTATGAATGAAGTGATTCGTTATATTCCTTTCAATTATTGACAGGTTATTATGAATTTAGACATCAGAATAAGTAGAACTTGAAAAATCTTGCTTCCTGTACATACTATCACCGACAAATGCATACACACTGTACACATGGGGTAGAGTTTTAATTTTGAAACTAATCTAGCATCATTCTTACTTTCTGAACATTCACAGTATTTCAAGAGACGTATGTGTTAAAAATTGCTTGATAGGTGTTATACAAAGATTAAGTGATGTTAGATTGACCTCTGTGTGGCTTAAGTCAGTATGTTAAGAGGAGAGGGATGAAATGATCAAAAAATGAGAAAAAGCCCCTGAAGTGGGAAGTGGGAAGCAATCAGCTCTTTTAGGTAGCAACACAAGATTCCGTGGAGAACTTAATTCTCTGTGACAAAGGTTTAAGGGCAGAGTGAACAAGTAATGCAATTACAGAGCGCATTGTCTGACTAACAAACAAGAGGCTGGAGAGCCATGTGCTGCTTGCCTTGAATGCAAGGACCCTGGTCAACTGGCCTCTTCACTTGGCTTTCTAAAATAAACCCTTTATGACAATGGACTCTGTGTGTTTTGTAACTGTGCCCGATGGCTATGTAATTACTTTGTCTTGTCAAACACTAAAATTGTGAATAGGTTTTATTTTTGTTTTCATTTGAGATTTTCTTGCCAGTTCCTCCTTTTGGGCCCCTGTGGCTGTGGCAACTTGATGAAAATGTTTGAGGAGGAAGAATGTGTTCAGTGATTGTTTCTCTTTCTTAGGTCTATTTTACTCAGCTTTGCTGCATAAGCATTGTGGCTCACCCTGCAATTCCCCAGGAAGGTGGTAATGCCTTCACTGAATTTACCTTTGTTACCTAGCTATTGGAGATTAATGTTCCAGGGAAGCCTGACGTCAGCTCTGCCTGGGAAGAGAAAGGGTTCAACCAAAAGGCAGAGAAAGTCTTTAGAGACAAGACAAGGGCCTGGCTTACCTTGTTGGAAGCTTGTTAGATCAGCATGATTTATGTAACTGCTCAGGCTGCACAGTTTGTTCTGTGTATATATTTCCGCCTCTCTGCAAAGCAGCCTACCAGGATTCTGTGTATTCCTTTTCTATCTTTTTGAAGTCTTCAATAAATCTTCACATCCCAGTTCTGCCTATAACCAGAGAGACTTAATACTCAAAGTCACACCCTATTCCAGGCATTGACACATGTATTTGTGTATGATTTTGAAATTAAAAAGAAAAACACAGAGTAAGACTGACTGTGGATGTCAGTTGTTCCATAGTGGACAGGATTATATGAACTTTGGTGATCCCAGAAAATTCTGTCATGATCCAAGCCAGTTCTAAGTGTATCCATTTCCTTTTCATCAGATCTGTACAACTACCTCCAAATTTGTATGATTGACATCATAATAGACTAAAAATAACCACTCCAAATAAAGCAGAATTTCTTCAAATCCAGAATAATTTTAACCACTTTAATTTACATTAGATTTTTTTCGTGTAATATAAAATATTAAATGAATCAATTTGGTGTCAGGAGTATATGTTTGCATTTTTTATTACAGAACTGTTGAATTTTTGACAACATTGTCTTAGGCAATAAATAATCATCTGGTGAGCTAGCAAAATGAAAAAGCTGATTCAGGGTAAATGCAATGAGACTGGAATATTTGTGCTAAACAAAAAAAAAAATCAAGCAGTCTAAATAAACATAAAAACACTAGGCACTTCCTGCCACAGGCAGTCTGTGAATAACATTTTGAAAAATGTGGGCAAGAATTCCTGGGTCTATGTAAGAAATCCTCCTGATTCGAATATATACTTTATAGATGCCCAATGCTTTCTTTACTTATAATTTAGGACAAAATCACATTGAAAACATAATCTATGTAGTATTGTAATCCATCTTAATAGCATGTAATGAGAAGTTCTCATTGCTTATGCTGAAAATTAAACAGCCCCACAATAAACAAAGAAAAATATGCCCCATGTTTACCATTCAACTAAAAAAAGTACAACATAGTTTTATTTGCCTTTGTGTCTGTGTTACATTTTCCAATTTAATTCTGTTCAGTTAGGGGAAACTGTCACTTCTCTAGGCAAAAATAGTCATGACTTGTTTAAGAACATTAGAACTTAACAGGGCCAACAGAAGAAGAAAATTATCTAATGGGATAGGGCAATATCCCATTGGATTTGAAATAGTTTCATTGAAACCTAATTAACTATTGAAGAAAAAAATAGCACCCTGAAAAATAGAACAGACTATTGATGCAAAGGAAGCTACCTAACAGTGAGTTTAACACTAGGAGATCCAAGAGGAATTATTATTTATTTATTCAGCTTTTCATTTTTAAACATAGGTTTCAAGAATCAACCTTAAAGCTGATTCTCAACAGACAACAAATTCCTAGCTTCTAGGGTGGTGGCGCAGTTAATCAAGTCAGGCTTTATTCCACGGAGTAGAACTTGGACATGGAACTTGAATGCAACAGTTTTCTGATTGCAGATCTCATGTTCTTTAAATACCCTCAGGTTATAACTGCAGTAGGGAACATGAATCACAGAGACAAGGGCAGAGTGGACATGCACTCAGTATATACGGGAGAGTATTTTCTTTAAAACTAGTTTATATTGAGATACAAAAAAAAGGTGCCTTTGTTTTGGTCAGACCAAAAACCATAATTTTATAAAGCTATTAAGGAATGATTGTGGGGGAGAAAAAAGGAAAGATAGCTGCTTATTTTTTTACGGAAATGCATTTTTGTATGGTCAAAATAACAGAGCTGTACAATTGTTTAAATTTTTGATTGAATCATTTTGAATTTACAAGGAAAGTCACATCATATTCAGGTATGATTGTATAAATGCAATTGATAAATTAAATTTAAGAAAAATTTAGTTTTGCTTTTGAAACTTTCCTGTTATTTTTTAACCTTTGAAAATGGACATAGTTTTCTGAATGAGACCGGTTGCAGATTTTCCCACCAAAGCAATGAAAGATCATCATTTCTCCAGATACAGTAAATGAAGCAGTTGACTTGGGAATGTTTAGGGTTTAAAGTGTACCAAAAATGTATATATTAAATTCTGGGATAATAGGGCTGCAAGATACCGCCATTGTGGGAGAGCCATCACAACCAAAATGACTGAAAAGCAGGCATTGGCCCCACCTGGTGCTTCACCTGGTGTATAGTTCACACCTAAGCACACATCTCTTTGCCAGCCAGTCTTTATATTCTTGTAAAATAATGACAATAAAGTGTTTTGAGGAGTAGAAATTACACACAAAATAATACTATACCAATATTGCAAATCATAAGACTCTGGAAAGGGTCAATCAGGTAGTTCTGTAGATCATGCAACTAAAAACTAGCAGATGCAAGATGGAAGGATCAGTCATCAGGCTCCAGATAGATTGTTTTCTCCAGAGTTTCCAGACGTGAACACAGCCTGAACACATCTTGATTTCAAGCTTGCAATAACTCTGAGCAGAGAACTATGGCATGCCATACTGGACTTTTAATGTTGAAAACTGTGAGCTAATAAAGAACTATTGTCAAATTTGCAGTAATCTGCTATGCAGCAATAGATAACCAGTATATCCTCTATTTTTTTTTTATTGTATTGATATAAGAGAACTTAGTCTTCCTTTCTTGGCATGTCCTCGGCATGTACATGGCAGTCCTAATGCTAGATTCCAAAGACACAGAAATCAGTTTGGTTTGCTTTATTTTCATGAATCAATTCACAATTGGTGTCAAAGATAGTTGACAGTGGTATAGCATGATTATTTTAGTCAGTATAGTTTTAAAAAAATTTTTTCAACTTAAATACCAAAAGCTTTCAACATTTTCTTCACTCTGCCTCTATGCATATCTGTTTAATCCTATGGCAAGAAAATAATTTTCTCATTGTTGGCATCAGCACCATAGAAGATCTCATTTTGTCTGTCAGTTATACCAAAACATCTGTGTTACCCTTAGGGAGTGATCTAAATTTACCTTCCTCTCCTAAATTGGGTTTTTCCAGTCTTTTTTGCATATCATCTGCTTTTAATTGTTCTTCATTAAATTACAAGAAAATTATGAAATGTATCTAATACTTTATTATCAGAGAATAGGATACATTTATTTTGGAAAACCCTGCTTAGATTTTATTTTCAAAAAATGTAGTAATAGTTTTTTCTAGTAAATAGTTTTGTTATGACATATGCTAGCATTATTCTTTACTGTTACTTTTTTATTTTACTTTGCATGTAGATTATGATTAAACAGCTGATAATCACTGAAGTATAAAAGATTAGCCACACTTTAAGAACTAAAAAAAAAAGATTACATTCAAATGTCTTTTACTTCTCAATAATCGGATTAAAGTATGATTGATGATATGCGATACAGTTAGATTTGTGAGAGTAGTATTACATTCTAATTTCCTGTGATAACTTGTGAAGCTGATCATGAGCTATTAGCAAATTTGCTCTCCAACAGGAAATACAGCAATATCACCACTCTGAGTAGTACTCATATTACTAATATTGCAAAAATTTCAGTTTGGAAGATACCTTGGAATGAGTTTACTTATAGAAGATTATAAATGAAGAAAACGGAACAAACTTTACTTGAGGAAGATCATTTTTAAGGGACTCAAAATCTTCATGAAGCCTATATGATTTCTAAAAGGGAAGACATAATAAACACTAATTTAATATTATTTTATAGTTTATTTTTTATAAATGTATCAGCTCAATTATGACACAATTGTGACATATACACTTATTGAAGTTGAACAAAGCATCATGCATGAGAAAATAATTTTGCAGCTAAAAAGACTCTGAAAGCCTTCTGAGTCCTCTCTCTGTCTCAAAATAGGGAAGTAAGTCCATAGAGTCAACCATTAATCAAAAATAATAAATATATTTTGACCGAAGTCAGGTAAAAATTGTGGATCTCCTGTTGTTTGATGTTTTCCCAGTGGATTATCTATTTCATCATTCCCATTTCAGGGAAGTCAGAGATCTCTCTCTATGCAATAAACTCAGAAGAGATCTCTTTGTCTATGACTCCCAAATTCATCCTTATTTTTAGCCCCAACCTCAAATAACACTTCCAGATAGCTGTTTTCCACAATACTGACAATATATTTGAGACAAGAAAAAAAGTGTAACTTGAATTTTGGGTTGAGGAAACCAGTTCTTTTTAAGATGAAAAAGAATGTCTGCTACCTAATGATCCCCAATGCTAGTAAGGAGGGTCCCAGCAGACACTCGCTTCTAATAATAAAGACACAACATTCCTTCTGCCCATAAAGATGCTCAGGGGCACTGGTCAAAGACTAAACCTAGCTAGACTTCAGCCAAGGCTCCTAATCCTGGGAGAGGGGAAAATAAATGTAAGAAAACTACAAAAAGAGTGAATCCCACCTCCTCTTTAGCTTTGTCCCCTTATCCCACTCTGGGGGAAGTCTCCTCTTTCCCCTAAGCTTTGCTTTCTGTTATTTTTCTTAAACTATAGTCTATATGCTACGCTTGCCTTAGCGACTGTTGTTTTCATTCTTCCTCTCTAGAGGACACAAACTTGACTTCCACCAAATCAGCATCATCGTCAGTCATCTGTTTTTCTCTCTGCTCAAGTTCATGAAACTTCAAACTGAAGTTTTGGAAACTCTGTCTTCTTGATGGAATGGTAGAACTTAGTGCTCCCTTGAGAATAACTAAAAGCACTGATGTTTTATTATTTTTTGCATGATTTAAAGCTAGTTATATCATTTATTTAAAGCAGAAATATTGGTTTGAAATTAAACACCAGAATAAGTTTCAGAGGAAGAACCATCTTCTTTATGGCACAACCACAATGATATTTTTGGAAAATGTGAGTTCGTCCTTAAATTTTTCACAATTGTATTTATGCTTCTTTTTAAAACAGGTTTAGAGAGTGAAATTAAAATTGTTTCTTATTCTTTTGAGAATAGGAAACAGACTTTCTAGAATCTCCTAATTTAATTGCATAGTCTTCAGACACTCTTCTCATTCCTTAGATTCCTCTTTGGAACCCAGAAGTACCCCATATGTTGCTTTGTACAGTTGATCTGTGCTCACCATGTTATTAGAACATTTGGGAGACATTCAAACCAGCTTGAATATGCACTGGCCCCAGGAAAGGAGTCTGAATTCTTACAAACACAGAGAAATACACTGTAAATTATTATTAAGTGAAGTTTTTGCTCGTGATAAAATTTCTGAGCAAGGAACACAGTTTAAAATGGCAATATAGATGTTTTTTAACTTCTCTTTTCTCTCCATCACTTTCCTCTTTTCACTTTCTCTACTGCCCAACACTTATATATTTCCAAAGTCCTAAACCTTTGCAGAATACTGTGAAATAATTGCATGGTAAATATGACAAATAAGCTGTTGTCTCATCCCTGAAGGGGCTTGCATTCTAACGTAGAATTTGACCAACCATAGCCTGAAGCCAAAGCTATCTCCTATTTTTGCAAATTACCTTTATTGAAATGCAGCCATGACCATTAGCTATGTTCTCCCCCTGGCTGTTTGCACACACCATACTGGCAGAGATAAATACTTATGACAGGGACTGAATACCCTGCAAAGCCTGAAATGGTATCGTCTATTTTTTTTATTTATTTTTTAAAATGTTTGCTATCTGACCCTTTACAGGAAAAGTTTGCCAACTGGTTCAGTAGACCTTACAGGCACTGAAATACAATAATAAGCAAAATGTGAAATTTGGCTTGAAATGTTAAGGGAAAGTTTGATTAAAACTTTGGGAATGAGTAAGATTCCACAAACACAATATGTATGACTTGGAGGACCTCAGAGGCTTTCACCTGAGAAAGGTAGGCTGAAGAGAAAGCATTGATTGCTGAGAGTTTTGAACTGCCACTAAAACTAAAGCACATATATCTATCAATCTGCACCTAATTACAACACAGTAACAGTTAAAAAAAAATCTCCAATGTAATAAAGAAGGAGTTTCATGCTATTGTTTTGCTATACTGATGACTGAACTCAGGGGTGCTCTACTACTGAACTGTATCTCCAGTCCTTTTTATTTATTTATTTTAATTTTGTCAACAGGTTTTCCTGAAGTTTCTGAGACTGACCTCTAACTTGCTGTCCTCCTGACTCAGCCTCTTCAGTTGCTGGGATTGCAGTTTAGCACCACTGCACCTGGGATCTTTAAAAATATATTACAGGTACTGGTGTAATGGCACACACATGCCTGTAATCCCAGCAGTTAGGAAGGTTGAGGCAGGAGGATAGCATGTTCAAGGTCAGTCTCTGCAACTTAGGGAGACCCACAGCAGCTTATAAAGATATTGTCTGTAAACAAAAATAATAAGAGCAGGGGGTGTGACTCAGCTGCGAAGTGCCCCTGTATTCAATTTCCTGGTCGAAAAACATAAACTATGTTACAGGAACTCATTACTTCTAGATGTCACTAATGCAATTATATCAAAAGTCTTCATAGAAACTAAATTAAATATACATTAAATACTATTCATTAGTAGACATTATATCAATTCTTAAAATTCAAATGTGCATTTTTATGTATAAAAGTTTATTTATGTTAATATAAATCTTTGTATGATTTGGACATTTGAAATATCAATTTAACACATTAAATAAATTATTTATTTAAATAAATTTACAGGAAATATCAAAGCACAACTATTAGGAAGAGAAGACCACATATCCAATTAGTGAATTATTTTAGATAAATAAACATTTTAACAGGGGTACTTCTGGGTAAAAATTCATGATGTTCTAAATGTCCAAACACAATTGATGGAATCATATACCAGAATTAATATTTTTCCATTTTGACTAATTATCTATTATTGTTGTGTTAACAGCCTGTGTTCTCCATTTTATAATTTCATATCATTTCCATCTGACTACCATTAAATACTAGAAGTCAAAACAACTCTTTACTTTTCTCTTGATTTTCAATGCACTTGTAAGTTCATTTGCTCTGCAATAACTAAGACAAAAATTCTATAAAACTTGGTTACTTTGGGTTTTGCACATTTATTGGCCATTTGTATAATATTTATTATAATCTACAGTTTAGAACTAAGAATTACAAGATGGCATGCTAATGATAAAGAGAAAATGCTATTTACATAATTTGGTTGAAACTCTAAAAAAGAGAGTGCAAAAATTTCTCCTTAAAAATGTGATACATTTTTTATAAGTGAAAGATATAACAGATTTGAGAAAATATTATTTCCATATAAAATTTTTGTAGAAGATTCTAATATTCTTATGATCATGGTTATATATATATGTATATAAATATATCTCCCATATAAATCAGAGTTCTCAGAATATTTCATTTTTTTGTTCCAATACAAGCAAATAATATAAAACAAACCTTTGATAAGAATGAAGCTATTATCCCAGCATTGAGCTCATTTAGGTTCATTGGGGACAACAAATAATGCTATCTAATTAATTAGAATGACAGGAAACGGCATGACACATTTCTTATGGCTGGCTGGTTTAACATTCTAAAACCCTCCTGTTGATTAGAACTTGCATGTTTTAAATAGAAAAGGATGTTAGACATCCCATCTGTTGTGTAACAGAGCTACAGGAAAAAAAATAAAAAAGGTATGTTCAAGTCTTGATAAGTTCAACTCAGCAGAAGAAGACAAATGTAACGCGTTATCTGATAAACAACACAACGGGCCACTAATTGTTTCCAAATTTCTTTTTTTTCCATCACTCTGCAATAAAGTAATTTGACCATTTGATGTCTTGGCAGTTTGAACCACTTTGTCACATTACAGAACCCCTAGCTCAAGTTGAAAATGTTTCTCCCTGTGTGTCTATGTATAAAATAGGCACAGTTTAAGAAGCACAATTTGTTTATACTGTTACATTCGGCACATTATGCTGTAATATAGACTATTACTCACATCTTCATCTCCAATTATGTGCATATTCTGAAAGAAACTTGCTAGAAAGCACTGTATTTAAAAATAAATGATTCTATTTCATAACTAAAAACACTCATGAAAAATCATGTAAATTTTTATATTTCATATATATTTGACAAGTACAGATGGAAAATGAAATGACACATTTAAGTCCATCTGAAATATAAAGAATCTAAACTTACTGCACATTTGAGTGATATTATATGTAGCCTTCTCTGAATTATGAATGTGTGATTGCAGTATTTGCTGTACGGTAAATCAAAAACAAAACTAAACTAAAATCCACAATTATTAACCAAAGAAAGATTAGCTGGTGGTCCAGGAGGACCATCTATAATGTCTATAAAACTAACACCAACAGAAATTGTCATAAAAAAGAGCAATAAACAAATACACAATGTAAAATGAAAACAGCCTTAATTTTTCTTTCACTTTCATTCTATTTGAAATACCACTCTTTAGTTTGAAAATGAAAAGCACTGGCCATCTAATATTATATTTGGCAATCCATAGCTAATTGCTAATGAATTTGCAAATTTACCCTTAGCAATGTTGCCTATATTTCCTGCCCAAAAGAGCAGAAGGGATTTATGGTGATATATAATGAAAGAGGAATAGTGGCACATAAGTGTCACCATCAAAGTCCCAGCTACTCAAGTGAGTTCGCAAAGTGCTGCGTGTGTTCAGGTATCATTTCTTCTATCTGCTGATTTTTCCTGTCAAAAAATTATCAGGGTTGCTTATGATTTTGCTTCCATTTCCAGGAAGGATATGTACTTCCTCACGCCACACTGACCTCTTCAGACACATGCAAACCTTCATATAATTTGATCCTTTTTCTACTCACAGAACAAAACAGAATTGGAATTAATGTGACTAGATCAATTAGTCCTATATTTCAGATCTTGTCAATTTTTTTATTTCAAAGGATGAAGAACAAAAGTAAAAATATAATCTATATGATCCAACTGTTATTGTCTTTTAACACTTTTTTGACAGATAATTATGAGGATCAGTGATCAGCAGTGTGAAATCCTTGATTTGTAATAAAAAATATCCAATCTCTATGCAGGAATTTCTAAAAGAAGCTGTTTCAAAGTTCTGAAGTTTTAGTAACTTAGTCAAAGTCAAATACCTAATAGATTATAGACATGAGAACATGCACACTCAAACAATTTTTTTTATGTGCGAGGTGAGACCACCAAAACAGCTTTCTGAAGATGGGCAAAATATGAGTATCTAGCAATTTAGTAAATGATAGATGCTAGATCAATTTTACCACTTTTCCCTTCTTTGAATATATTCCCTCCTTCCGCTCTAACTCTGAAGAACGTGTTTTTCAACACTGATGCTGAATTAAAAATGCTTTTGTTGACCCTTTGAATGGAAAATGAAATGGGTACTAAAACCTCATGAAGGAGCAAAACATAGATGTGTCCACTTAGAAATCAGTATCCAAGGTGACTTCTGATCACAGAGAGCTTAGTAGACTGCACCTCGTTACCTGCATTATAAAGCAGCACGTTTTGAGGGAAGATTTGCTTCGGTGAGATTATGGGGTAAACCGATATCCACTGTACACTCAGTCTCTAACACCCACACAAATGTATGCATGCACACACACACACACATGCACACTTTATCTAAAAATTTCACTTCTGAGGTGCAAGCTAGAAATAAATAAATCAAATACCATTTGCAACTAAGCATGAGGTGTGTTTTTATGCATGTTTATTTTTAAATAATCTATAAAGAACACCTAATGGGTGATTTTAAATCAATAAGAAAATACTGCATATGCTACACCCACTAAAGCTATTTGCAAGTGTTTTAGATTTGAGGAGTTGTAAGAATTCTATTTTGGTTTTTGGGTTTCACATAGATTTTATTTTAGATGCAAGAATTTCGCAGGACACTATTTTTGTTTAAAAAATGCTTAACTGAGCTATTTTAAAAAGACACTAATTGAGCAAAGCAGGTGGATGTAAATTCAAGCATGGTATTTTTGATGGGCACAGATCAAGACATTTATGTGAAATTACAATGTATACACTTTGAAAATGAACACAGATATTTATAGTACATCTCATAAAAAAAGGCTTTGTAAAATTCCTGCCTAAAATATCTTCATTTATCTTTCTGTTACTTAAATTATATTAAAGCATTAAATAATATTCTAATTAAAAAACTTGTTTCTTTAATCAACTCTACCAAGAAACTGTAATATCTTTTGATATTCAAGCCAACTCACACTTATTTCCTTTTCATTTTTTAAAATTATATATATGTTTATATAGCTTTACTTATTAGCTCAAAACTAGGAACAAATCACCTTCCATCAAGAAATGAACATGCATACAAACTACAGTAAAGTGAAAATGGAATACTGCTCAGTGATGAAAAGGAATTCTGATGTTGAAACATGCCACAGTGTGAATGATTTTTACAATCATGTTTAATGAGTAAGTTAGACAAAATTTCTTTGCAAGTGAGAAGGGCTTCATTGGTGACAAGCTCACAAAGAATTCTAGCTTTTGACACCATCCACAGAATATATTTTGGTACAAATTTACCCTTAGCAATGTTGCCTATATTTCCTGTAACTATTTTTTTAATTGGGGCAAAACAATTGTACAGAATGGTAGTTTAATTTTGGAAAATTTGTAATTGTCTCCTATTTCAAAGACCTCAATATTTAGTTCTATGAAGTTGACCAGGAAAACCATAATTAGTGTACCTGGCTTGCCAGCCTAAAAATTGTATTCTTGCTGTAGCCTGTACAAAGGGCAGAGCCTAGACATTGCTCAGTAATTAAAAACAATGATACTGAATCATTCTTTCTAAGCTACCACAAGGATCTAGTCTCATTCCTCCAGACATCTCTTTCTGTCCCATGGTTGAGATGGTAATGCAAGATGATGGACCTTGCAGGCTGCATCTTCCAGGCTCCCAACTTCTTGGTTTCTGTATGGACAGAGCAAAAACACCAGCTACCTGGGTAGGAGGAGAGAGAACGATTTGGGGCAAATTCATTCGCTGTGGGGATGCTGACTGATGTGTCTAGTATACCTAATTGCCAAAATTCATTACCAACATGCTCTTTGATATAATTATACCATAAACCAAAGAGAATTGAATCATACAAGACAAATATTACACACTGGATTTTATGCCATATTTCTAAATAATAATATTGTAAAACCACAGTACTATCCTTGCAGATAATTTACTCTTCACACATTAAAACTCAGATGTTATGCACATAAGAATTTCATTTTATTCTAAGACCTTTTTCATCAAAATGCTAATTTTACCTTAGGCTTTCTTTACTTATCTTTAACCCAAATACTAATGTGGGTCTGTGACTACCCTGATATATGTTACCCTATAATTTCTGGGAGCTCCCTGGTAATGTCATACACAGCCCATGAAAAACTTCTCTTCATGGTCAATGGTATTCCTTTTTCCATCCTAGTCATTTTCACTGCTGAATTTTTGAAGACCTATACATCAAACTGGACAGGAAAGATCTCTCCTGCCTACTCTTTCATGGCATTATAAATGCCAATGCATTAAAATGCTTTAAAATCCCTAATAAAAGTCCTGTGTACACAGGAGACTTCTATCATCCAAACCCTGATGCAGGGTTTCTCTAAGCTACCCAGACAGAGCCTTGTTAAGTTGCTGAGACCAACTTTGAACTTGTGATTTTCCTGCCTCAGCCTCCCAATTTGCGGGGACCATACTGGCTACACCTCTATTTTTTTTGTTTTTGGTAAAGTGCAAGCATTTTACCATATCGCACCCTTTCTGATCAACACTCACACAAATTTTAACTCTGCCAAGACAGTTGACAGGACATGCTCAGAATTAACTGAAGTCAAAATTTCCAGTAGACTCTTTATGAGTACAAAGAGATATGTAGGGGGTTATAATCACGGAGCTCTGTTTTTTTAATGTTTTCATCCTCTTGTTTGACACAACAATACTCTTCAACTTCGTTATATTATGTTTATGTTAAAATTCAAATGGATGATGCCTAAACTAACATTGGCAGATAGCGAATTTCTCTACTTCATTGTGCATATTTTTAAATACTATCCAAACAACATGTAACATTTAGAGTTTAAGAGCTTGGGTATTTAAATGGAAAAGAAGATAATCAGTTAAAAATTTGAATCTCTTTCCTTTAACTTTTTAATGCAAAATTCAAAATAAAAATTTAAGGGTAAATAAAAGATAGCTTTACACTGAAATCTCCTTTTGCAACCATGATTCTGGAAGTGAATTATATGTCTAATCAGTAAAGCTGTATTATGGCAAAGTGTGGTTTCCCAACTCATGCTCACAATCTTATTGGTCACTAGCATTAAAAAAAGCAAAAACATGTTTTCTAGTTAACAGCTCATAGTACTAAATCTAAAACTACGTGAGATAGAGATAGGAAGTGGACTATTTTAAGAAGCAGCCTCCTTATTGACTCTAATGTTTTCAAAAGTACAAGTACATTCTTTAAGCTAGAAAATGTTTTATATTGTTGCCAATACCTACTGCAGTACCCAGGACAAAAAGGTAAATCAATACATATTTATTAAATAAGTAATGAAACGATTGATGTCTGTGGCTGCCATTTTATCCTCTGTGTTGGTTTTTTGTTTTTTTAGTTGACAGATTTGTTTATTCTGTAACATTTGAAAAGCAGCTCACCCCTTCCTTTGCAATCATAGCCCAGGACTCTTGTTTCCTATCCTAATTCTTAACACAATTCCTTTTTATTTATATTTTTTACTAGTTTTTCTTATTACAATGTTGCTAGTATTATCTGAGTCTTACAGAAGAATTATGTGAAGCAAAGCATCAAGCAAATTGTTAAAATATTAAATTTCATGTTACAATGTGAGGGTAAAAATTAGAGTGGTGACATAGTTTTTGGATTTAACCTTAATGCATAGCTGGCATCTTCTTCATCATTCAGAAAAAGTTTATAATATTTATTTAATGAGTGAATGATTACTTGAATGAGTGTCTCATAGTGTAATGAGTTGAGAGAACAGTTAGAGGTTATCTAATCTCTAAACAGTTAAAATCTTAAGTTTTGTGTGTGTGACAGATATATATGTATATGTTACAGAATGAATATTCAATGTGTTTATCACTGTAACTTCCCAACTTCAGAGATTTTAAGCGCCTGGCCCATTACAAGTCTATCTATATGAGATTCAATTAGCTCCTGAAATGTTTCTTTCCTCAAAATAAGAGGTCTATCTTCCTGACTTGATCTAAGAAAATACTTAGTTCTGCAATGTGTTTTCTTTAAAATTTGTCTTCCTGGCAGGCATTTTATGCATTCAAATTGGGGATATGAATGAATAAGTTACCTTGACCCTACTTAGTGGACAACAGAAATATCAGTAACACACACTGGAAAAAAGACATGACTGTTTATAAGAGTAGTCAGAAAGTCACATGATAACTGATATGCTATTTACTTATTAAATTTCTAAAGCCTTCTAAAATAATTGGGGAAGAAACTTTGGAAGTCTCTTAATAGTGTGCAAAGACAAGGTTTAGTAAATTATTCCATTTTTTCATCATTTAAAGACTAATGAAAGTAAAATAATCACATATTCGTAAGCCACAAATTTGAAAAATAACACAACTTTCCTACCTTTACTTTGATGGGTACAAGTCTCAAATTCCAGATGGGGGTCTCTTTTTGTATATTTATTCATCATTTATTAAACATTTTTTATTATAAACAATTGGTCAAGTGTGATTTTTGAATACAGAATTGAATAGACATAATACTTATTATCTTATAACTCATAGTCCAGTGGATAATATAGATATGTAAAAACACAATTATATTAAAATAAGTTTTAAAAGGGCTCCATAAAATAATTGTGAAATCACAGAGAAGGAAGCAATAAGTACACAATTCCATAAGAAAACTGCAGCCATCTTCATTTCTAGTTCTCAGAGCCCACTTTTTTTTCTGCCAATATTCAGTTTAAATGCCCTTTGTCTAGATGATTCACATTGGAGAAGAAATTTGTTTCAACAACTGGGACAATATGAACTCTAATTCAATCTAATGAGAACAAACTGAAGTCCTTCTATGAGGAAGGGCAAATTATTATTTATACAATAATAATTCACACATAGAGACCTTTAGGAGTATGAAGTATAATGGAGAGAAAGATTGTTTCTAAGGAACTTAAATATGGAACTACTTTTCCTAACACCTTGCAGAAAGTACAGGAGTGTACACTTCAACTGAAACCAGTTAAACCTGTACACAGTAAATTAATTAGAAACTGAAAGAATTTAGAAAGTTGTACAACAACAGAAACTTAAAATGACCCATATGGAGAGATGAAGCTTTGGAACCTACTTCAGGAGGTTGTATTCTAGATGAAAGAATTTGTAGAAGCAAAGATAGTGTGAAAAATCATGGTGTGTGCTTCATCAATCAATTGGGAGTAATTAGAGAAACTTTCCAAGTGCAGAATCATTTACATTAGAGAAGTTAGGAAAATCTGGCTGGGCATGGGTATGGAACACTTGGAGTAAATTTCATTTTGTGCACTGTGTAAATGGGATCTATTAAGCATTGTAATAAAATAATTGAAATATATATTCTTCCTTAGACTGTCTTGAGAGGCAATATGTAAAAGAGCTTATAGAAATGGAAAAGTAGAGTATAAAATTTACAGAGTGCAAAAAACAATCTAAACTTTGGTAAGCTTCTGAGAGCTTATAGAAATGGAAAAGTAGAGTATAAAATTTACAGAGTGCAAAAAACAATCTAAACTTTGGGAAGCTTCTGAACAATGCACTAGACCAGGGACCAACACACAAATGAAACAAACATAGCAGAGTTAGGAAATAAGCACACCCAAACATCTATGGGAATGCCCATATATTCAAGCTTATGCTTAAACTCATCCATTATCATTATCATTGCTGGAAATGCTTATAAATAGCCTTAGGCTAATTAAACAGCTTGTGGTCTCCATTACTTTTTAAATTCCTAGATATAATTGCGTTAACTCAATTGAGATCAAACATTCTAAACCATGGGGCAGCAAAATGAATTGGGACATGTCATTTCGAACTGCACTATTTTTTTAATAGACACTATAAAGTAAATGTGGTAAGGTTCATATAAAAAGAAATCGATAGTTCTTTTGTCCCAAAACACATGAAAATATTGTAAGATGATGTGACAGCTCTTATCTTATGTCCTTTTACATGTCAACAACTAGCTGCTGCCATTAAACAATATACTGAAGTAAAATTCTTACCACCACCTATTGAGTTCCTGACACCAATACAGCATCAGCTATCAGTTGTCATCAGCTTTGCCATTGCTATAGTCATACAAAGGAAATATTTCTCAGTAATTAGACTACTACAAAATATATAAACAGTAAATATTGACTAAGGGGATATGTACCTCAAATAAAATGATACAACTTTAACTTCATTGCCTAGAATCATTCCTTGAAAGTTTCCATAAATATGTCCATTCAATGAACAAATAAATTCTTTTAATTAGTATGCATGAATGAATGAATAAGTTTCTACTGTCTATTCACTTCTCACTATTTATCTGGGGCACCATAGACACTGAGTATTTGAATCCCTCTCAAGTATGTATTGTGTAGGTTCCTTGTAACTAAGTTTATATTCACCACTAATAGGGAGGAAACAACCCGATAGCTTCATAGGGTCATTGCAAGAACAATGGAATTCAAACATTGGTAAAATACAACAACAATTTTCTACGTAACACATTCAATAGCTCAAATGGTTCTTTCCTTTTCACCTGCTCAAAAGAATTTACACCAATCGAATAATTATTGACTAAGTGTTGCCAGTCAAATAAGAGCAGTCATTTACTGTAAAATAATTACAATATCAAAAATGAAAAGGCACATTGAACGCATATGTGATCATTTATATACTTGTAACAAAAATACTGGAAGAAACAACATCAATTATCACACCTGACATAAATCAACAGAAGCAAGAAAAATATGCTGTATGCACCAGTTTGATCGATTTTTTCTTCCACCTTCCCTATTATTTCCAATGGAAATATGTTGACTTTTAAAATATGGTTTTGATTATTGTTATGTTTTGTTTTTCTCTGCTTGGGTCTGCTGTTACAGCAGAATCTTTCTGCCAAGACATGAGTCTCTACTTTTTATGACTCACATCCACAATCCTTAATTTAAGTCCATCATGAAACCAAGTGTTTATGGAAATATTCTGATGTAGAAATGGAATAGAATAGTGATAAACACTGACAATAAAAATAGAGGATTACAAGCAGAGTATCTATAAGAAATACTGTATTTGGGGAGGGAGTATCAGGGATTGAACCCAGTAGTACATAATCACTGAGCTACATCTTGCTAAGTTGCTTAGGTGTCACTAAATTGCTGAGGTTGACTTTGACCTGTGATTCTCCTGCCTCATCCTCCTGAATCTCTGGGATTATAGGTGTGCACCATCATACCCCACTTAAATTGTATATTGTTGATGAAAGATCAAACATATTAATGAATGATTGGAATAAATGGTCACCCCCACTTCCAACTTATAAACAACCACAGAAAACAAAATTTGCACTCCTAGCAAGTCACTTGGCATATCCCCCCTCCAGTAACTCTGTCTACCTATTTTTCATACCAACAGACTCTTCTGGGAGTCTGTTCCCACCCCTTAGTTCATTTTTTAGTTTTTACCAAAATTCATCTCATTTTGACTGATTTCCTTTCCATACCAAACTATAAAAACTAGCCTTTGCTTTTCTCATATAGTTGGTCTTCATTTAATTCCATACAGAAGATATTAATGAAAGGCCTAACTCCATGGGAATAGACACAGAAAGGAAGAAATGCATTCTGTTTGCCAGAATATATCAATGTGAAACCTCTTCACTGAATTCTTAGTTTTCTATCCACATACAAAAAAAATGCAAGGAAGCCACTCATCTTTCTTCCTCTTCCTTCTATTTGCCGTCAATATCCCTTTATTTAAAGTCCCTCATTTATCTCTTTCTCACTTTTCATTTTATGTCCTTGTCTATTTTAATTTTTTGCCTCCAAAAATGTTATTCAGAAGTCCATACAAATGCCAAAAACATATCAGTGAAACCCTTACTATATCATGATTTAGTAACAAAAATCTGCCACAAAACACAAAACAGACTTCTCTTCTGTGTTAGAATATATTCAACAAAAGTAATAACTTCCAGTGGTTTGTTACCCTATTTCCAACCTCTCTCTCAATGACTAATAATAGTGTTATTAATAATCACATAGCATTATCTATAAACCAGGCATTACTTAAAGCATGAATTTGTTATTGATTGATGAATAACAAATTACCCCAAAACTTAGTGGCTTAAAGAACTTGCATTCTGCTGAATTGTGTGCATCACTTAGCTATTGAATTTTTGTTTCTAAGAGCTTGTTAGAGAAAGAATCAATTTATTTATTTTTTCATCTTGGATTTGTTTCTCCCACATTTAGTTGTGTATGTGCCACCGGGGTTCAAACCCAGGTCCTTGCACATGTCAAGCAAGCACTCTACCACTGAGCCATTGCTCCAGACCTTAGATTTTGAATTTTGACTTAGGGAAACTCATGTGGTAGCAGAAAAATTAGACAAGAGAGATGCATGTGCATGAATAGCTGACTGGGTGTGAAATCTGACACCAAGAGGACTCTCTCACATAGCTGGTGTTAGAAGGCCTCTCTCTGGATAAGGCTGCTTTGGAAAATCTTCAATGCAAGAACTTGGCTTCCACCAAAGTGAGTGTTCCAAAAGACAGAAACAGTAGGATGTTACCTGCTTTTGTTGAGCTAATGTTTAAAGTAATACTTCTCAATGCTGTCTTATCCTTTGTGAAGAGTACACTACTAAATCTAATCAACACTCAAGGGAAGGGGACTTATGGTCTGTACACTTTTTGCAGAGCATGCCAAATAATTTGTGGATACATTTCAAACCACAGCAAAGTACTTTATATAATTATGCACTCAACTCTTTCCTAAAACCCCACAAAGTAGGAGTTACCATACCTTTTCACAGATGAAAAAGGTGAGGCTCAAAGAGACTTAAAAAAAAATGTTCTCACAGCTAGTACATTACAGAGTTATAATCTGAACTTAGGCAGTCTGGCTGGCAGAGTCTGTATGTATAACTTTTCTGCAAAACCGTCAAACTATCTTTCAGTCTCCTATCTAGACATTGCATTTGACTACAGTTACTTCGGAGTTCTGAAATCATCTCTATTAGACTCGCATCACCTGTCATTCCTGACTTTCACGCTGCTTCTTCTAGTTCTTTCCCTTATCTGCTAGAGCAAAAACTTCACTTTGAAAGGTTACAAGGAGGATTCCCCACATGCCTTTGGAGCTCTAATCTTATTGCTTACTAGGGAGTTACCCTGCCCCATCAACACAGACATCATTTCTCCTGTGACCATATCTTTAGCTCATCCCTGCTCCAAGGAGAACAGAACTCCATCTTTTGATAGTTAGAATTGGATGACAATTTCAATTGAGATTTAGATATGAAGTGTCCCATCCAAAGCTCATGTTTGACAACACAAGTCTTTTCAGAGGCAAAATGATTAGATTACAAGAGGTGTGACCTAATCAATGAATTAATCAGCTGACATGGATTAATTGGGCAGTAACTATAGGCAGATAGCTTATAAGTGGAGGAAGGAAGTCACTAGGGTATGCCTTTGGGATTCTGTTCTCTCCATTTCCTTCTTTTCATGTCATGAGCTTCTTTGCTCTGCCATGCCCTTCTGCCAAGAAGTGCTGCTCCACCTCGGACTCAGAGCTATGGAGTCAGCCTACCATGGACTGAACCTCTGAAATCATGAGTCAAAATAAATTTTTCATTCTGTTTGCTGTTCTTGTCAGGTATTTTGGTCACAATGATGAAAAAAACCATCTAAACCAACACATTTAGCAATCCAAGACAAGGAAGAAATGATTGGTCTAAGAACATGTACAGAATTGAGTGGATTAAACAAAAGCACACTCATAATTTTGACCAGTATTTCCTATTTTAGTTATTTTTATACCTCCTTTTGAAGAGAATGAAATAATTTAAACAATGTGACAATATCTTAATATAGGTAAGAGCAAGAATACTAGGTAGGTCATGCCAATATCGATATCAATGACACATATGTCCCAGCAATATCTCAGTCCAGGGAAGGTGCTAGGTGAAGACAGGTGGGATTTTTTTCATCAAATATGTATTCATATATAATATGGGAATTAAGTAAAGTATTTTAACACATTATTAAAACAAGTGTGTACAGTTTCTATCTTCTAGAATCCCTACGAATCACAAATCTCACTTGTTTAAATTTGTATGTATCATTCTAGTTGAGAAAGTGCACCTTGGGTTCATGTGGTGGGATTATTTAATTCCATAACCTCTCTCTGTCCTCAATACATTTTAAAGATGAATGACTTCTATTGAATGAAAGAAAGAAAAGAGGGAAATTGCATTGAGATTGCAGACCCAGTATGTATATTATCTCTCCTCTTATCTTCATTTCTTAGAAATAGAGAGAACATTTTTCTTTTAAGAATTATATTAGAAACAGTGCCAGAAAATAAGAACTATTACCACCAGTGGACCAACAGTGTTTGAAAAATTCCTAGAGGATAGGAAGCAGATGGGATCAGATAAATGGAGTAGAAAAGCCATGAAGTGTTTTTAGGAGACAAGCAGAGTAGGCCTGCTGGGAAGAAGGGAGTGGACAGAGGGAGGCCTGGGGCACTTGACAAAGTGATGAATGGGCCCACTGCCCCTGGCTCTGCTGGGTTTCCAAACACAGTTCCTTCCACCCTCCCTGTCTAACTGCATGCATCCACAGCTGCCTGCCTGGCCTTCAAGTACTTGTGGGTGCTGGGATCCAAGAAGTACAAACAGATCACAGGTGCCTAGCATACCTAGGGAGGACAGAAACAGTATATTGGAAAATAATCTACCACTTCTTTGAATATAGAAAATTCTATTCTTATAACTCTAGATGCTAAACATAACCGGAAGTTTTAGCACTACTCTTTTCCAATGTTTGGTTAGAGTACATCTTTTTCACCTGTGTAATTAAAAATATTTCAAGTTCCACAGCTCAGACTGGTATATCATAATCCTAATTCCCTTTCTTCCTCCTCTCAGCCCCTATGTATCCTGCACTGGGTTCCTGTCCCTTCTCATATATTTATATCCTCCTGTACTGAACTGTGTTATGCTTCCTGCAGTTGAACAAACCGTGGGATCTTACTCTATGTGAAAATACATACTTACTTTTTGTAGTTATACTTCCTGCCTTCCTTTCCACTTGAAGGTAGACCTGCCAAGGGAGAGAGGATTCACCTGTCCAGGAAGCCATTCATTTCCATGATGTAGGAACTGAAGACCAGAGGTGACTCCAGCCCTAGCTTGCAAGCAACTGGGGTCTGACCCTGGGTCATGTAAGTTCTAAAGCTTCCATTTCTTCTCCATATTCACTAGCGGGAAGTCGCACATTATGTGCATCTATATCTTAGATCACACAGTATTCATTTCTGTTTACCTCCATGGCAAAAGTTCTGATTATTGTGAGTAAGGGATTGAGATAGGAACTGAGAGAAATGAAGAACACTGTTTATTGCTGGTGGGATTTAAATTACTGTGATACCTGACAAGAATGACTTAGGATAAGGGAAGTTGTTTTGGCTCATGGTTCAGAGGTTTATTTAGTCCAAGGTCATTGAGCTCCATAGCTATGGACCTAGGCTGAGGCAGCACATCATGACAGAAGGGTGTGGTGGAGGAATCTGTCTCCATTTTGGCAGCCAGGAAGCATTAAGAGAAAGGGCAGGCATTGCCCCCGTGATCCCACCCCTCCAGTTACATTCCTCCTTCCTATAGTTACTACTCAGTCCATGAATGGACTGTTCGGGTTACAGCTCTCACAGTTCAGTCATTTCACACTGAGCATTCCTGCATGAACAAAGGAGCTCAATCCAAGCCACAACACCCAGCAAAGCAAACCGCTTCCCATCAACTTACCTGGCAGCAGCTTGCCCTTTGACTGAAGAGAAAGTAACAAAATCATAGGATAACCACCAGGCTTCTGAAGGAGCGAGGTGGTATTATTCAAACATGCAAGGGCAAGTGGAAGTGCAGGGAAAACTGGGGCAAAATTCCATAACACTCCCAACACACACACACACACACACACACACACACACACACACACACACTGCCTCACACCTAGCAGCCCCAACCCCTAGCTACTCATAGATATTAGAACCTCAGGCTAAACCAGTACTACTTTCTGTCTCTGACATAATCACAATCCCTCTTTCCTGAGCATGTACTTTTGCTTCTTAATAAAGCTGTCCCTTCTTGTTCTACAATCAGGTTTTAACTTAAGTATTTTCTGTGATGAATGAAGAACCTGGTAGTATTAATTTGAGGTTTTCTTCATCTCTGGAGAGGCCTTCTTGGTAGCTTACTCAGTAACAATTGCTCTGCTTACACAATGACACATGGCCTTTTCCACTCCTTTCAGCACCTGGAGGTGCTCAGATGCTCCACTTTAGGTGGACATATTTCTGCTCTTGTGCTGTCGCTGTACAGCTTTCTTTTCCCTTTGCATCCACATTGTATTCTTCATACTTTCCATTTTATTTTAGCAAATTTTAAGGATCAGTGTAGTTAGCAAACCAATGATGCCCACAAACATCATTACCAGCAGAAATATTTTTTTAAATAAAATTTTATGGGAAAATCCAACACGAGAAGTATTATGATTGGTAGTTTCCTGGCTAATAGATGCATAGTAGCCCACTGTTCCATATCTACTGCCTAGTTCTCTCCTCTTTCCTGGCCCCAGCTGCTCTCTGCAATCTCATAAAGCCCTCTCTACCAGGAGGCATGGTAGTGGCTGTCTTCTGTAACTCTGCTCAGAGATGTTCACTGAGGGAACACTGGTTCTTTTTCAGTAGATCAATCTTACTGTGAATATAATTTATTGAATATTTTACTTTAGTTAAGGTTACAACCTAAGAATCAATTAATAATAAAAGTTTACATTTTTATTCCTTTATTCTTTTAACATTTCATAAGCCCATTAAACAAATATTTTCAAGTGCCTACTTTTTTTTTTTTTTTTTAA
>PVKS010021022.1:0-35872 GCA_004027875.1 Aplodontia rufa | reverse complement strand
ATGGGGAAGCAGTATGGCAGACGGCTAACCTAACAAAACTTCAAATTGAATGACTCTCAAAGTAATAGGGGGATGGCTCTCTAGGATACTTGGAGGTGTAGGGAGGGGGATGGGGAGGGGGGAGGGTATATGAAGAACTCATAGGAGTCTGGAGATTGGGAAGATGGGGGAACCATCCCAGAAGCCGATGTCATTCCTCCACGAACTACCCATTTAACGCATGAGTTCTTCTGGGGGAAACTGCAACAGGTAAAACCCTCGGTGGTTATCCATGTTTTGGCTTTTCCCCTGGATAACAAAGTTTATATCCATTGATTACTAATGTTTTGATAATGTTTCCCCCTCAACTGTATTTCTATATACTTCGAATAAAAAAAATAAGTTTATTTTGGTTCATGGTTTAGAGGTTCCAGTCCGTGATTGGGCAGACCTTTTGCTTCAGGCCTCTGGTGGGGGTGCCGGATGGTAATGGTGCAGTCCACCTAGCGGAACAAGCTATATGCCTCAGGGCCAGGAAGGACAAGGGAGAGAAGAGGGAGCCAGAATCTTAACAGTCCCCTCCAGGGGCATGCCCCCCATGACATAAAGACCTCCCATAAGACCTTACTCACTAAGGGCTGTAGAACCTCCCAAAGGTGCCTCCCTTGGGACCAAACCTTTGGGAGACCTTCAGCATCCCAACCATGGCTGGCATTAATGAGGTCTTACTGTGTTACTACTACTCACAGGTATACATTAATAAATGTAATGGATGCAATTGCCCCTTAATTAAATTAGAGAAAATCTCAGGAAAATAAGGAATAATATATACGAGTTTATATTGAGTATTCTAATGCCTGCTTTATGCTATGTACTATGCTATGAATTCATGAGGTGTTAAAAGTCAGCAAGCAGCTTTTTATTGCACACTCATGTCCCTCTTAGTTGCTGAAATCTGAATTCTGGAAAAAACTTGTTCTTAAAGAAACTGAGTATTTGGTAGATGCAAACTCCAGCTGAGTTTAAAATAGTTACTCCCTTCGATATGCTTCTATAGCTGATAATCAAAATTTATCATTTCTAGAGAATTTATAATAATTCTGATAGTATTTCAGCTCCGATAGTATTTAATAAACAATTTCTCTGTGTCAGGTCTCATACTAGTCGTTAGGGTTATAAAGAAGAATTCAGGAGTAGCTCACAGCTTTGTCCTCAAGGAGCTCATGGTCTAGAGGAGATATAGACTTGAAAAAAAATTATGTTACGGTATAATATGTGTACAGACCTAATAGAAGTACATAAGACTCAATTCAGAGAGGGAGCTTAGAAAAGCAAAGTAGAACATAGATCTGAGGAAATTATCCAGCATTTAGTATAATGACATAAACAGCTGGAAAATATGAGAGAAAGATTGAGGAACAAGGATGGAATGACATGGTTTAATGTACTAGCGAGAAGAGCTCAATACCGAGAGAACGGAGAGTAAATTGCATTCAAAGAGATAGTGGTTGAGCACTTAACAAAGCTGGTAAAGGACGTGAATCCTTAAATTGAAGAAGTATAAGCCCCAAGGAAGAAAATTCACACATAGATAAAATGTAAAACTGAAAAAAAATGAGAAAGAACATCTTAGCATCCTGAGAAAAATGACAGAGCAACAATTAGACTACTTTAGCTTCTCACCAACAGCTATAAGGGCCAGAAGACAATGGGATGATATTGTCAAAGTGCTGAATGGTACAACTGTCAACTGTGAACCTGTACTTCCGTAGTTGAGAGGAAAGAGAACACGAAGATATTTGCTAAGTGACAGAATTTGGAATTCAGAGAATTTCACTGAGGGGCTGGAGCGGTGGCTCGGTGGTTACGGCGCTTGCCTGGCATGCACAAGTACATGTGTTCAAACCCCAGCACCCACATACACAACTAAGTGTCAGAGCAATGAATGCAATGTGAAAAACTCAATAAAAATTGATTCTCTCTCTCTCTCTCTCACCGTCCTTTTCTCTTTAAAAAAAAAAGAAAGAAAAGAAAAAAAAAAAGAATTTCACTGAAAGAGCTACTAAAATTCCTTTAGGAAGGACACTGAATCCAGAAAAAAAAGGTAAGATACAGGAGCATCATATCCAAAAAGTGAAAATAACCCATGCATCTAACAACTGACAAATGGATAAATAAAATGATATATGTATACAAAATGGAATATTACATAGCTTTAAAAAGGAATGATACATACTACTGTGTATTAAATGCTGATACATGCTATAGCTTCAGAAACTTTGAACACAGTATACAAAGTGAAGTAAACCAAACATGAAAGGCTAAATACTGTATTATCCATTTATATAAAATGTTTAGAGTAGATGAATTTATACATGCAGTAGACTTGGTTGCCAGGGATTTCAGGGAGGAGGGAATGGAAAGTGACTGCTAATGGTTGAGTTTCTTTTTGGGGTGATGAAAATATCTGAAAATAGATAGTGGGATGGCTGCACAGCTCTGTGAATATACTAGGGATCGTTGAAATGTAGATTCTAAAAGCGTGTACAGTGAAGAGTAAGGACAAGTATTATGTAAGAGACAGTCACAGTGACTAGGAACTTTGATTCATTGCTAGTGGCAATGCAAAATGGCATACTCATTTTTGAAGGTAGTTTGGCAGTCCCTTATAAAACTGAACATCCTCTGACCATACATACTTTTTGGTACCTACCCAAAGCAGTTGAAATCTTATGTCTACTCTAAAACCTGCACATGGGTGTTAATAGCAGCTTTATTCATAAATGCCCCAACCTTGGCGGCAACCACGATGTCTGTTGGGAGGTGAATTGTTAAATAAGCCGTGATGCATCCAGAAAATGGATGTTTGTT
Organism: Aplodontia rufa; assembly: GCA_004027875.1. Classification (NCBI taxonomy): domain Eukaryota; kingdom Metazoa; phylum Chordata; class Mammalia; order Rodentia; family Aplodontiidae; genus Aplodontia; species Aplodontia rufa. The sequence continues at coordinate 33,022 of PVKS010021022.1, read as the reverse complement.
TCATGCTTTGAAAAAAATGATCGACCAAGCCGTGAAAAGACCTGGAGGAACCTGAAATGCACATTACTAAGAGAAAGAAGCAATCTGGAATGACTGTATACTCTATGATTCCAGCTATAAGACATCCTGGAAAAGCGGGGCTGGGGATGAGGGAGGGATGAGTAGGCTCAGCAAAGGAGATTCTTAGGGTAGCAAAACTACCCTGTTTAATTCTCTAATAGTGGATATGTGTCTGTATACATTTGTCAAAACCCAGCAGAAAACCCAAGAGTGACTCCTAATAGAAAGCAAGGCCTTTGGGTGCTGATGTGCGGGTTCATGAAGTATAACAAATGTACCATTCTTGAGATGGGGACAGTGTTGAAAATGGGGGAGGCTGTGCTTGTGTATGGGCAGGGGGTATGTAGGACATCTGTATGCTTTCTGCTTAATTTTGCTGTGAACATAAAGCTGCTCTAAACAAATTTTATTTAAAAATAATAACTAATTTGAGAATATGGAAACAATGCAGAACTAGTCAGTATGCTAACATACTAGTCAACAAAATCTAAGATAGGAGAGAACATATCGTAGTTAACACAAATGGAAGTTTTTATAGTGCCCAGGAGGATGGGAATATTGATTAACTTTAGAATTTATGTCAAGAATGCATGATAAATTTGTGGAAAAGCCAGATCACTCATACATTGCTGATGGGAATGTAAAATTATAAAACAGTCTTGCAGTTCCTTTCAGAACTAAAAATGGACTCCCCGCACAACCCAGCAATTACATTCTTGGGCATTTATCCCAGAGAAATGAAGGCTTATTTTCAGGAAGAATTTGTACATGAATGCTTATAGCTGCTTTATTCATAACAGCACAAACTGGAAACTACTCAAATGCCATTCAACAAGTGAATGGTTAAACAAACTGCGACCTATCCATACCGTGGAATACTACTCAGCAATTAGGAAGAAAGAACTATCGAGCAATTTGGGATGAACCTTACGGAAATGATGCTGAGTGGGGGGAAAAGTCAGCTTCAGAAGCACACATACTTCATGAGTGCACTTATGTAACATTTGTGAAATAATATACAGACGGAGAACAGATTAGTGGTTGCTGTGGGTTAGGAATGGGGAGGAAAGAGGATTGTGTATCTCTAAATAAGTAACTTGTGGGAGTCTTAGGGTGATGGTACAGATGACTCTGCTGATTGTGATGGCTGCACACTCAGACACAGACACAGAGGAGTGTGCGTATGATGGGTGAAACATGAATTTATTGGTTTTGATATTTACTCTAGTTACATAATATGTTAACATGGTGGGTGTGGCTAGAAAGATGTATGGGACCTACTTGTACAATTTTTTGCAAACTACTCTGAATCCATAATCATTTCAAGATAAAATTTTTAAGTTAATAGTAATTACTAAAAGCGTAGACCTAATATATAGAACTTTTTAATCAGAAGAATAGGAAGAAAAGAGAATAAAGAGAACCCAACCAATTCTAACAGGATGTAGGAAAGAAGAAAGGAGAATTCTCTTGCAAAGAATAAGCGAGACAACTACAAATACACACAAAATAGTAGAAATAAATGAAAATATATTGATAGTCCCTTGGAAATTGAGAGACAAAGCAGTTCAAAATTTAGTGAGGTATTGAAGATTTGAGCATTAGATTAATGGAAATAGGTAGAATACATTTGGAAAACAGAAAACCTCTGTAATCTTAATTAAATGCTTTGCTTTTCAAGCATACTTTGGGCGCTTACAAAACTTGACCACACATTACCACATTATGAAATGAATTTTCCTTTACACTATGTACTAGATCATAATAAAGCAAATGCTGATTTAAATGAAGCATGCTTTTTTTAACCACAATTCTCCAAAAGTAGACATTAGTAAAAAAGTGATAACCAATACCTCATTCATTTAGAATTTTAAAAACATCCTTCAAATAAATTAAGACCAGATAAAAACCATAATCTGGCGATTATTTTTACATGTCAAAACTAGGCATGCAGCTAAAACAGAAGTTGTATTTAAAGAGAAATTATAGCTGTACTTGCATATATTATTATATAAGATAAAAGGAAAAAGCAAATGAGTTAAAAGTATAAATAAAGAAGTTAGACAAAGAAAAAGTGAGTAAATAAAATAAATGTAGTAAGCGCTGGAGCCGTGACTCAGAAGTTGGAGCCTTGTCTGGCATGCATGAGGACCCGGGTTCAAACACCAGCACCACATACACAAACTAAGTGTCAGAGAAATAAAGGCCAGATGGAAAAATAAACAAAATTGATTCTTTCCCTCTCTCCCTCTTTCCCTCTCTCTTTAAAAAATGAATAAACAAATGTAGTAAAAATCTGGGAATGAAAGAAATATGTCAACTGCAGAAAAAAAAGTTATTTATATCTTGGAGGGAGAAGAAACTGGAATAAAGATAGCTACACTTGTAGAATTTTTATTTCCTTGAGCAAAAATATTTATGTGTAATTTATATGCATAAATTATTTTATGTAATAACTTTATTTAAATATAATTCATATACCATGCAATTCACTCTTTGAAAGTAGACAGCCCATGGGACTGGAGCGGTGGCTCAGTGGTTATGGCACTTGCCTGGCATGCACCAGGACGCAGGTTTGAATCCCAGTACCATGTATGCAACAAAGTGTTGGAGCAACAAAAGCCACATGAAAAACTAAATAAAGTTGATTTTGATTTTCTCTTCTCTAACTGTCCCTCTTTCTTAAAAAAAGAAAAAAAGGACAACCCATTGGGTTTTTTTTTAAGAAAGGACAGTGAGAGAGAGAGAGAGAGAATCAATTTTTATTGAGTTTTTCACATGGCTTTCATTGCTCTGACACTTAGTTGTGTATGTGGGTGCTGGGGTTTGAACCTGCGTACTTGAACATGCCAGGCAAACACTGTAACTGCTGAGTCACCACTCCAGCCCCAATCCATTGGTTTTTAACATATTCACAGAATTATGTAACTATCATCACAATGAACTTTGGGACATTTTATCTCCTTACAAGGAGACCCCACCCTTTAGTTGTCATCTCTGTTTCTCATCCATATCCACCTTAAGCAAACCACTAATGTACTTTCTTTCTCTGTAAATTTGCCTATTCTGGAAATTTCATATAAATGAAGTCATTTATATAAAAATATGTGATCTTTTGTAACTGGATTCTTTAAAAAAGCAAAAACTTTTCAAGATTCATGCATCTTACAGCATGTATCAATACTTTGTTGCTTCTTATGACCAAATAATATTTCATAGTATGACCATATCACATTTTGTTTATTCACTTATCAATTAACAGACATTTAGGTCATCCCCACTTTGGGCTATTATCAATAGTACTATTACTATAGACATTTCAAGTTTTTGCATTTATGTTTTCATTTTTCTTGGATATATAGCTAGACATGGAGTTACTGAATCAAATGAAAATTTCATGATTACTTCTTGAGGAACTGCCAGACTGTGTTCCCAAGTTGCCCTGTTTTACGTTCCCACTGGTAGTATATGGGGGGGGGTTCTGATTTATCTACTCCTTGCTAAGACTTGTTAATATCTGATTTTTGGGGTTATTGCATCTTACTTTGTGTGCATCTTACGTGGTATATCATTACGGTTTTGATTTGCATCTCTCTAATGATTTTCATTTGCTTATGGAACATTTGTATATCCTCTTGGGAGAAATATCTATTGAAGTCCTCTGTCCATTTTAAAGTTAGGATGTTGATTTTTGTTGTTGTTGTTGTTGAGTTGTAGGTGTTGTGTATATACACTATTCTGGATATCAGAATACTTTCTCCCAGTCCACTGGTTGCCTTTTTGCTGTGTTGATAGTGTGCTTTGATGCCCCAAAGCTTTTAATCTTGATGATGACCAACCTACCTATTTTTTCTTTTAGTGTTATGTCCAAGGAATCATTGCCAAATCCTGCCACCAATCTTTAAATATCCAGCCTGTTGTTATTTGAACTGTTCAGAGAATGATTTAAAGAATTTTGAAGTCAGTTTTTTCTGTTCAGAAATTTACTTTTATGATTATGGAAGATTTTCATAATTATCCTTCCAATGCCAAATTTCTTTTGAATCTTTATTTTCCTGATTACTGCCAAATGCATTAGATTGTAAATAGAAAGTGTAGAAACAGCATATTGTATTATGATACAGTTGTTCCCCATGAGGAATAGTGATCAAAATTATTGCCAAGTGCTCTTATTAGGAAAAGAAAATTCTTAACTGATTAAAGACCATGCATATTATATATCAACTATAAAATGAGTTTTCAACTTTTCTGCTTCATTTTTTTAAAATTCTGAGTTTCATTTCAGCTCATGTAATAGAGCTCCAAGACTTCAAAGACGTTTTGCGTTCTGAAAAGGATTTCTTCTGGTTGTAATGCTCATTTGAAATTCAAATAGCTCCTTGGGATTTGAAGCTAGCTGGAAGTTATATACTGTAGGATAAAAGAGGGAAAGATCCCTTGTATTATTGCTAATTTATACTTACAGAAGATATTTTGCCTGTGTACTGAGATGGGAGCAGCAAATGCATCTTCTCAAGTCATCAAATAATTCATGAGCTGTCTATGTTAAACATCCTGGGCCATATGTAAGGACTTATTTTATAAGCTCATAGTTCTTAAACCATTATATAATATTAGCTCAAAGTTAGTATTTATTGAACTTCTTAGTTTGTATAGTAGATGATGTAGAAGACTCAACAGAAGCATGAGAATTGGTTCCTCTTAAGAGAATATGCTTTTTCTTTGTAGAGCCTAATGACACTCATGACAATATCAAAGGAGCAAGGGATATTTACTGTTTAGAGTCTTAAAAAAAAAAAAAAGAGAAGATGAGTTGAGGTGGTCTGAGAAGGTCTCAAGGAGGCAGAACAGGAAGGTGAAGTCTGATTGGAGTGGGATGGGGAGCCACATCACCCAGGTGAGTGGAGTGGAGTGAACAAGTGTCCCATCTGATCTGAGGGTGGCATGTGCCATGTATCTGGGGCAGAGGAAGCCTGTCATGTATGTGAGAAACAGTTGGGTGGCCAGGGAGAGGGCAGATTAGGGGAGATAAATAGTAATTTAATATTTTGTGCAGTCAACTACAGAGAGACATGAACCAGGGCAGTGGTGGGAAAATGCAGTGTCTCTCTAGTGGAGATTCTAGAACTTTAGAGGTAAAGGGTTTTTTGGAATTATCTTATCCAACAACCGCTTTTCACTGAGGCCAGGGAAGTGAAATAACTTGTTCAAGGTCACACATATAGAAAATAGCAGCTCTGTATCTCAGATTTTCCTATAACTCCAAGTCCAATGATCTTTCTTTCATATCACAATCCTTCAGAATATATTGAGAGAAGAAAACAAAAAGGATAGATAAGTAAGAAGTATCACTGGGGGAAAAAGCTGCATCTGAGGACTGTGTTCTTTATTTTAGTGCATGAGGCACATAAATACCTGTAGATTTCAGTGAAGGATCCAGTTACTACTCAAAAATAATGTTGGACTGAAGTGAAAAACTTATCCTAATCAAACCATGTTCACATTCCAAACCTACCCGGGCAAATGTATGCTAAGTGAAGCTTAATGAATGAATACCTGAGTGAGTGAGTGAGTGAGTGAGTGAATGAATGAATGCATCAATTTAAATTTGTCTTTAAAATTTTTTTTTAGTAAATATCTTACAAGTACTATTTAAAGTACCATTTAAAGAAAAAAAATTTTTTTTACAGGTTCATCTTCTTGGAGTTTTGCTGGCCATTTTAGGAAACTTGGTAATCAGCATTTCCCTAAATATTCAGGTAAGAAAAAAAACCTTATTTTTCTAATTCTGTAATTTAGTCCAGGGACATACCATGACTTTCATGGGATTTGTCCACTTTTGCCTTTGTGGCTCTTTCTTCCATAAAAAATGATAGAAAAAAATTGCATTCTTCAAACTCATTGGTGTAAAGACAAATATAATTCAGGCTGGATTACAGTAACCTTTTTCCTTTTTCTGATATTAAAAAAACAAGTTTTTTTGGTCCCTAATAGTATTGTGGACTCTAGAGATGGTGCCTACTGCGTCTAATGGATGTGTCACCTAATTTGATTTTTAGTGTCTTGATTTCTTTCATAGCCTTTACCTCTAGATGGGATACAAACTTTTTAGAAGCAGTTTATACAGTACAGAGTTTTTTCTTTCTTTAAAATACTGTAAGTATGTCTATGTGGAATAAAGTTCTGAAGAAAGAATATAGTACATAAAATAGGAACTTTTCCTAAAACATGAATTCAAAACCTAGAATTTCTGATTTGTTAAACTAAAAGCTGAATGAAATATTAATTTTGAACCAAATCATGAATGAAATTTTTAAAATTGACCTGATTAGTTTGAAATGGAATCAAACTGATGCAGTTTCTAAAACTATTTAATCAAATAAACTGAACATTTAAATATCTCCCAGAATATTATATAATTTTTTATAAACTCTTGCTAGAAAATGACCTATTGTAATTTTCAGTAATTACCAAGAAATGTGTTTGTTACTGGAAAAAAAACTACAAAAATAAATCATTTCCCTATTTTGTTAATCAGATTTCTATCACTTTGAGAAAATCATCTAATAAAGGAAAAGGCTTATTTTGTCTCATGGTTTTAGCGGTTTCAGCCTTGTCATTTGGCTCTGTTGCTTTGGGCCTGTGGCAGCACAGTATATCACAGTGGGAGTAGATGGTGGGCCTAGGCCTGTTCACCTCATGGTAGCAGGGAAGGGGAGAGAAAGGGCCAAGGTTCCATATCCCCTTCAGTGGCACGCCCCAGTGACCTACCTTCCTATGAGCAGCCACCATCTTCCAGAGGTTCCACCACCTCCCAATAGTGCCATAAACTGGCAGCCAACCCTTCAATGCATGAGCCTTTAGGGGACATTTTAGGCCTGAATTATAGCACTTATAAAAATATTATTAAAAGCATGTAAAATAAAAATTGCTCAGAATGAGCCACTATTGATTATGCACTTTTACCCAAATCAATTTCTATGAATAAGCAGCATCCGAGTATTTGGGTGGATATTCCAAAGTGTATATAATCATCCCTTGTTAAAGGACATACAAATTGGATTTTGCTGTAGCAAATAATAATAAAATGAGTCTATATATTTATATAAAGATACATATATACTTATGTGAGTATTCAGTAGGTCAAAGGGTGTTTCCATTTTAAACATTGCTAGAAGCATACAAATTGATTTCTATGTGGGCTGTACCATATTGCATTTATACAGCAGTTGGGCCGTGACCATTCCCCATATTCTCAATACCATGTATTGTTAGTTATTTGATGAAGGCAGGGAATGATGTCTGACAGATGAAAAGGGTATTTTATTGTTTCAAATTATTTCCATTTCTTTGTGTATTCATGAGGTTAACATCTTTTTTCACTTGTAATTTTACTTCTGTAATTACTATCTCATATCTTTCGTATAACCTTTCTTGGATTCCCTGGGATTTTTTTCTCCATTTACTTACAAGAATTCTCTTTAAATTAGTGATATTAAACATTTATCATTATATGTATTGAAAATGTTTTCTCCCAATCTGTTCTATCGTTTGTGCTTTAATTTTGTTCATAGTATTTTTCAATACAGAAGTTTATTTTTACTGTATTTTAAATTTTTTGATTGGTTCATAATAATTATGCAGAATAGTGGGTCTCATTGTATAATATTCATGTATGCACATATGCACATAACATAAACCCTTCCCTTGGCCTCCCCTCTGCCCTTCTGCTGTTTCCCTTTCTCTGTTTTACTGGAGAGAAGTTTTTTTTAAATACAGTAAAATATTTGCTTTTCTGGCTTATAAATCATGTATTACGCTTAGAAAGATGTTCCTCATGTCAAGATTTTATTATTAATGTTTCATGTTTTCTTCTAGTGCTTTTATTTTCATTTAAAAAAATTTTTTTTTAAAAGAGAGAGGGACAGAGAGAGAGAAAGAGAGAAACAACTTTATTTAGTTTTTCACATGGCCTTAGTTGCTCCAACGCTTAGTTGTGTACGTGGTGCTGGGGTTTGAACCCGGGTCCTCGTGCTTGCCAGGCAAGCGCCGAAACCACTGAGCCACCGCTCCAGCCCCTAAAAATTTTTTAATCTGGAATCATGCACAGTTTTTATAAGGAAGTATGCTTAGTTATCATAAAATCATTAGGGAAAATGTCTTTATTTAATGGCCCATTTTTCAGGAATTTATATTTGGTTCTGTTTTGTTTTTGTAGGACTAGGGATCAAACCCAGGGCCTTGAGCATGCTAAGTAAGCATTCTACTACTGAGTTACTTCCCCAGCCCATTATTATGTTTGTTTTAAATCCAGAGAAATATTCGAATCAGATATAAATAGATGTCAGACTATACCCCTTTGTAATTCCCTGCTAATAAAGCATTCTGCCGTATGTTAATTGTGGTAGCTACTTTGACCCATAAATCTGAATTCCTTTCAAAAAGTTGCTCTTTAATAATTTATCTTTATTATAGTAATGTTTATTTTGACATATGGAGTTACTTAACATTGTTTAAAAAAAAACTGATTTTGGTATAGTGTTCTAAAAGGCCCCTTAACATCTTAACATAAATCTCATCTTTAAATAGTAATAATGATACATATTTTACACAGTTGTTATGAAAATAAAGCAATGTGCATGTTAAAAGGCCCTTCAAACTGTAAAGTGCCATATGAATATGAGTGGCTTCTGTTGCTAACATGTTTGGGACAAATAGGATATAATAATAATTACTGTATAGTCTGCAAATAAATTTAAAAGCCATAATATAAATTTAGGGGACCCAAAATTTCAAAGCAAGCTTTAGTTGGGTAGAAATTTTTTCTTATTTGCATTCTGATTTACTTCCAGAAATATTCTCATCTTCAGTTGGCACAACAAGAACACCCAAGACCATACTTCAAGAGTGTGCTTTGGTGGAGTGGCATCGTCCTGATGGCCACTGGGGAGACAGGGAACTTTGCTGCCTATGGATTTGCCCCCATCACTCTGATCGCACCTTTGGGCTGTATGTCTGTTACAGGTAGGCTGATTTTCTCTATTGCGGCAAATAGAAGTGTTAAGAGATTGGAATAATTGGTAAAAAAAAAACAACAAAAAACACAGAAGAAGAAAGTCTCCCTGCTAATTCTTAGTGTGTTAACATGAAATTACACTTCAAATTACAATTATCCCCTCAAGCTGATACATTAACCACAAAGAAACTTGTATTTTGTAGCTGTTTACATTTAAAATCTCATCCTCAGTGTCTGAATCTTAATAAGTTAATAGTAGTAACTGAAAATTTTATACTGTCTTTAATCATCAATGAATTCTTTTTTTAATCATTAATGGATCTAAAAGCATTTATAATGCAGCTATATTTTATTCAGATGTTAAGCAGACATTATATGTACAGTCTTTGATGTTCAATCTTGACTCTGTAGTTTAGCATCTCTTTGACACTAAAAATTAAGTATTGGTTATTCTGTATTACCACAAAAATGTGCAATTTTATAGTATTATCACAATTTTTTACTTTCAAGATTTATATTATTTACTAAATACATTTAGAAAAGAGTAAAATGAGATGTTGCTAAACTTATTTTAAAGAAAAGAGCAAAACTCACTGCAAAAATAGAGAACAAATTCTCTAAGCCCTGTTAAAATCAATAAAATCTTTTTGGTTTTACTCTTTATCTGTTGCCATGGAAACAGCATGTTTCCAAATTTCTGTGAATTTAGAACCTTCATTGAAATAGAAACAAGTTGATAGTCATTGTGAACAACTAGTGCAAGCATATCACATCCCACATATCCCAGTTTCAATATTTCTCTTAACATAAGATAATTCTTAAAGGAAATATAACTTAAACTGAAATAATGTAAATTCAAAGTGAATTTTATCTTATTTTGAAAGTGGTTTCCCCTTATTAATCTTTTAAAATATTTAAAAATATTTACATGGTGTATGATAGAATATTTTAGAGAGAACACTTAATTCACTTTGCAGAAATTTAGTTAAAATTGCTGATACTACCTTAAGGAGACAAGTTGCTTACCATTTTTAACATCCCAAGAAAAAGAGCAAATTAGGTATATCTTATCTTCTATTTACTGCATGTAACACATTCATAGACATTCTAGATTATTTTGCTTCTCAAAATCTAAGAAATAACAGATAAAAGCAATCTTGTTAGATTGTCAACTTGGATCTTTCCAATTGTTCTGAAAAAATGTGGTACATTTAGTGCTAATCTTCAGTGTTGTTTCTTCCTATGTTTTTTTTTTTAGAGAGAGAGAGAGAGGGAGAGAGAGAGGGAGAGAATCAATTTTTATTGAGTTTTTCTCATGGTTTACGTTGCTCTGACACTTAGTTGTATGCTTGGGTGCTGGGGTTTGAACCTGTGTACTTGCGCATGCTGGGCAAGCGCCATAACCGCCGAGCCGCTGCTCCAGCCCCTCTTCCTCTGTTTTGTGCTCATGAAACAGTTGAAGGAAAAAGTGAGGATATGAGAAAGACTCTTGGGGGTGGGTTGAGTGCACCACATTGTACTGAAATTCTCCATTCATCTCATGTCTTCTAGTGGGTTAACTGGGCGTTTGTTTTATTTTGAGGGGCTGGGGTTGAGATGAGAATCTGGGGTTGGCAGTAATACCCCTCACAGACCTTCCGTGACACTGTCTGTAAGTCTGCCCATCCTTCCCTGACTTGCTCAAAGCTCTCATTAATAACCAGAATCTTAAGTTTTCCAACTTTCTGTTCAGAAAATGTCCTGTTCTTGAGAGTCCCCTGCAGGGCCAATTCACCACCTTCAAACATGGAGCCTACCACTTTGACAGATGGGTTTTCTTTTCTTTCTTTCTTTCTTTCTTTTTTTTTTTTTTTAAGAAAGAGGGACAGTGAGAAAGAGAAAATTAATTTTTTATTTAGTTTTTCACATGGCTTTCGTTGCTCCAAGACTTCATTGTATACATGATACTGGGGTTTGGACTCACATACTCATGCATGCTGGGCAAGCACTGTAACTGCTGAGCCACTGCTCCAGCCTTTGACAGATGGATTTTCTTAATGTTTCAGGTCATTTTTCCTCATGTGCTCTTAGCCCTGATTGGTGTTCTGGACCTTTTTACCTACCTTCCTCTGTGGCCATTTAAAATGATTAAAATTGTGAATTTATAACTTCAAATACAAATCATTTCCTCCTTAACAATCTTTGCAAGCAGTAACATATGCTCATAAATAATATTTCCATAGCACCCTAGAGATGAATTTGAGTATATTGTGAGGTACTTTAGATGGTAAGAGACTGTTGGTGATAGAGGATTGTTCTAGAACAACCCTGTGATACCCTTTATAAGGATTCTAAAAACTTTAGACAATTTGAAAGAAAAGGTGAAATATTTTTTAAACAAATGGCTGTGTCTACTAAAGAATAAATAAATACTTTTCTATGCTAGAATCCTTCCTCCATTATTTCTTTAGAGCTTTAAGAAATAAATTAAACTTGCCTTTGAATAAGAGAGAGAGAGAGAGAGAGAGAAGCTGGGCTTAGTGGTGCATGTCTGTAACCCCAGCGGGTTTTAGAGACTGAGGCAGTAGTATTACAGGTTTGAGGCCAGCGTCAACAATTCTGCAAGGCCCTTAGAAACTTAGAGAGATCCTGCCTCAAAATAAAAAATAAAAAGGTCTAGAAGTGTGTCTCAGTGATTAAGCATCCCTGGGTTCAATACCTAGTACAAAAAAGTGGGGTGGTAATACTTGCAGATTTGCATGAGAAGTTATATATTCTGTTCTGATTTTTCTTCTGTCTTTTGCTTTTCAAATTAAAATAAAAAAGGATAGGGGCTGGAGCAGTGTTTCAGTGGTTATGGCGTTTGCCAGGCATGGGAAAAGATGCAGGTTCAAACCCCAGTACCATGTACACAATGAAGTGCCTGAGCAATGAAAGCCATGCATGAAAAACAAAATAAAATTGATTCTCTCATTATCTGTCTCTCTCTTACTGTCCCTCTTTTTTTTAAAGACAGTTAAAATTTAGAATACTTTAAAAACTGTTAGAGCTAAGTCAAAGTGAAAGGTACTTTCTTGCACTTTCTATTCTTGCCGTAGATGGTTTGGCTCATACCAACATCAATATACTATGTTCCTTTTTACCTTTCTAGAAATAAGGAGGTTTTGTATAGATACACATGTTTACTAGTCTTATTGCATGTAAGATTGCTAATATGTTAGATCTGCTATTTTGTCTTACATAAGCAAATTCCTGCTGTTCTTTTATTTTGTAGATATCAACTTAACAGATGATATGTATACAGTCCTGAAAAAAAAAATATATATGCAAGGTCTGATCCATTAAAGCACATGGGGTTTGTTTGCTTTCTCCGTGCATTTTCCTGCCTTGAGCCCTTGCCCTTTCTATCCTCCCTTCTCCTCTCTGTCTCCTTCTGTCTCTTATTGACATGTTCACCCTCAGTTTGCATTTCTTAAACATTAGTTTTACAGGCACATTCATAGGTGTTCTAAGAAACAAAGAATTCCATAATCAAACAAGTTTCTGCAGTTTGGGATTTAGAAAGTTACACAGGCTCAGCAATGTAGGAGCTTCTCAGGGCCCTGGAATAGGCCTGTGGCACAGTGAATCCTTCAGAGGCAGACGCAATGAGCTAGTCTCCAAAACTTACTGACCACAAATGCTTTTATATTGAGCATCTCAAGGGACAGCAGTTTCTGCAGAAAACCTTTAGGTATGTTCTCAAGTAGTTACATCATGCTAGAAACTCAGCCTGAACAACCTGCCAACACCAAGCAGTGGAGATTGTGCAACAGGGAATGGCTAGCACATAGGTGTGCCCGAGCGGCCAGGCCGGCTCCACCTGTTTGAGTGCTCAGAGCCTTCATAGCTTTGTGTTATCACCTTACTTTTTTTTTCATTTTTATTGGTTCTCTTTAGTTATACATGACAATAAAAGATATAATGCCATAATTATAAAAGCATGGAGTATACCTTGTTCTAATTCAGTCCTCAGTATTTTCCCTTCCACTCCTTTCCTCCCCCCACCCTGTTCTCTTCTCTCTACTCTACTGATCTTTCTGTTATTTACCAATAGTTTTTTTTAAATTAATGTCTTGTTGATGTACATGCAGGTGAGATTCATTGCGGTGTACTCATATATGAACATAGCAAGTTAAGTCTGATTCATTCCATGAACTTTCCCTATCCTCTCCTACTTCCCTCCCTTTCATTCCTCTTTGTCTATTCCTATGATCTTTTCCTGATTTTGTATTAGCTTCCGCATATCAGAGAAAACATTTGACCTTTGACTTTTGATACTGGCTTATTTCACTTAATATGATAGTTCCATCCATTTACTGGCAAATGCCATAAAGTCATTCTTCTTTATGGCTGAGTAATGCTCCATTATGTATGTATATATGTATGTTATACACACACACACACACACACACACACACACACATATATATATCACATTTTTTTATCCATTCATCTGTTGAAGGGCACCTTATCACCTTACTTTTCTTGCTGAAAATCTTTCTCAACGAATACTAGGTCCAAAACTTTATTTTGATTGAAATGCTAGTTTTACTGGCAGTATGGTTAATTCTAAATGTTGATTTGTGTTTGTATTTCCTTTAAGAAACCTCAGTGATTTCCATTTTCATCTAGAGCCTAGGCTGACTGTTGCCTCAATAAGCCAGGCGATAGAATGATAAAGAGCCCAAGCACCAGGGTTCTGGTCTCAGTGCTGCTCTGGCAAGCTCTGTCACTTCATGAAGTCATTTTAGCCATTTTATGCCTCACATTGCTAATCTGTAAATGGGAGTGAAAACAGTTTCTGTGTCTGAGGTTGTTCAGAAGAAATGCATCAACAATCACCTAAGAAAAGTATCTGACATGACCACATTAGCTATTGCTAGTTAATAATTATTGTTACATATAAAGTACACTGTTCTTTATAATGGAGTTTATTCCCATGCCGCATTGATAACTAATGATTACATTCTCCAAAGCTGATGAACCAGTTCAGGAGAAGCAGTGGTTAATGTGGAGAGAGCAGACAGCAGGGTCTTCTTAACTCATGTGTTCAGCCATTAAGCAGCAATTACCTTTCAACTCTTCCACATTTTCTCTACAGAAACAAGTTGGAAAATACCAGCATTTCCACACAGCAAACCAAGATGAACGCATTTTAAGACGCAGGTGGGGGAGTCTGTGCGAGGCACAGCAGGGCATTGCAGAGGTGCAGCTGCCCATCTTCTCACTCTGGCTGCTGGGCACTTTTGTTCACTTGCACAATAACTCGAGGCTGCAGGGCAGGTTTCTTTCCGGTCCAATTACGATTTGAGAATGTGTTTTCTGGGAAACTATCTGTTATACCATAAATGCACTGAAAGGAAATAAGTTGGATATTCTGTAACCAATTTAAAAGCCAGGCCTTCTTGTCTCAGGTGACTCCATGTCCCCAGGAGGCCTTCCCTGGAATCTGCACTCTTCCCACCCTATGCAGGCCCTCTTCGTGTTAGAAAAAGACAGCCCTTTCTCATGAGAACTTATTTCTCTCAGTCTACAAATAATTGTAATCTACTGATTTTATTAGTGCAGGACTCTCTGGTGCCATCTGTCAGGAAACTGTCCTGAGAGGCTGTGCTGCCTCCTGGAATGCTGGGCCCTTGTGCACCACACACCTTCACAGCCCACACACTTCCCCTTCAGCTGTGTTCTCGTGCCCGCAGGGACTGTTCAGTGTCATCACAGTTTGGCTGAGATGCAGGAGACGGGGGGTTGTGTACGTCACTGTGTGACATCTGCTCTCTCCTGGAGAGCACAGCTCAGGAAATCACACAATACTGCCTGTAGAATTGGTACGAACTTGAATTTTGATAAAATGGGGATGAGGCGTTCTGTTCTAGGGTGCTGAAAGAGCAAACACTTTCTTAGAAGATTTCAATTCCTGATGAAACATGGTGGTTAAATAGTTCATTGCAAGGCACTCATGAATATTCACTCTTATGAATACTTAAGAGGTTGACCTGTCCCTTGGATTAGTGTGCATCTACAAAGTGTGGCCTTAGATTTAATGCTGTCTGTTTTGTGTTTATTCCCATGACTGTGATCCATGTTCTGCCTAAAGATTCAGAGACAATTAAAATAATGAAGTTATCAACAATCCAAAGAACTGAAGCCATATGGAATTAAGGAGTTCCCTGGTGGGCCTCACTCAGTATACAATCAACTTGTCTAAGGGTGTTAAGGGAGTAGAGCTGGAGGGAGACTGCTGCAGGGACGGGAGGAAGGGAGGGACCAATGACATTTCCAATTCTGTTCCTCTGAGTATACTGATTCAAGGAACTAGGAAAGAATTCAACAAACATAGCACCTTATTCCAAGTTAAAGTTGGGCAATACTTTATATGAAGTAGTTAAAGGTAAGAAGCTAATACTGAGTGAATATCCACTATACTAGGTGCTGTGAGCCACATAAACTTGTTACCTTATTAATATGGTCGAGTTGAATAGAAGTGAGTAATAAGAAAATTGAACATAGGATGAATGATATGAAATTAAATCCTTGGAATTTTACAGGGAAAAATAAAACCAATAGCAGTCCTAGAATAATTCCTAAGAGAAGTAGTCACCCTGGGCTCATTCGGGTTAAAGCTGAATGGTAAACTGTGCTGAGAAAGGGAGGGGAGAGTGAGGCCGGTGATCCGCTAGTCTCCATCTCTAGTTTTCCCAAGCGTGCTAGCTGCTGCTCAAACTGAGACTCAGGATGTAGAGCGCATGCTGCTTCGCATCTTTCTGTTGTGCTGTTCTGAAGCTCGAAGCTGAAATGTATCTGCAGACCATTAGGCGATGGTCATAGAAAGCCAGAAAGCCCCAGTGAGGCCTTGTGGAATTCCAGAGGAGTCATTCTTATTAGAAACAAATGAAAGGAAACACAAGCAGACCAATGAGCAAGTGACCTGGAGCGTTACACAAACCTAGATGCCACGAATTCTCCGTTCTTTGCAGCAGTGAGCTTCATGCCAGCCTGGAATAAGTCGTTGCAACCCCCAAACCTCATGGAGGCCTGGGTTCACAAGGACATTGTTTTTAATTCTTGAAACATGCTGAAAATACCTCTTTTGATAAGTAGCCTGCTGAGTTATCTCTTCAGCACTTTTGTCCCAAAACCAGCCTACATAAACTGTGGAATAAAACTCTGACGTTTTAATTTTATGTCCGCTCATACACTATCAACAGAAAGCATTCCTGAAGCCTAAAACTTTATTTGAAACATCTTTTCCACCCATCTTTAGTTTTTGAGAATGCCACAGAGTATTTCTAAAGAAATTGCTAATGATGAAGTAATGCGCTATTAAATTTATAATACAGTATTAATCTTGTCAGTGGTGGTATTTTTACTTTTTTGGGAGTCTTTTCAAGTTTAGTCATTAGTGCATGCCAACAAAAATGTAGAAAAGAAAGGATTATTGTTCTTAATCCAGGTAAATTTCCTCATCTGTATTTATGTAAATTGCCTCCCAATAACGGCTATGTCTTCATTATCTTCAGCAAATGACAATAGCAATTTTTTTTCATCAACATGAGTTTCTTGACTCTTTTCTTCCTGCCAGTATGGATGGAGGACAGTTTTTCTTTCAGGAAGCAGACATTGTTCAAATTGTCGCATCCTCAGAGCCTCAAATCGTAACTCCATGGAGTACATTGTAATTGACATACTTTTCCCCCTAAAATTCTGCAGCTAATGGGGAATCATAATTACAGAGCAGTACCTCATATGGTGAGAGCTGGGTGAGCCCGTGAGCACGCTCAGTATGCCCACGTGCTTGAAGCTTGATGTGACTGACATGAAAGTGTTTTTGTGGTTTCTGGTTAGCAGTACAATAAAGTTGCCATTATAAGTGGTCAGAAACCAAAAGCCAGATAGTTACATGTGAGGTTCTGTTTGTAGCACTATTATGTAAATATGCTCTTTTCATGTCATAGGTTTTTTTTTTTAATGAAAGAAAGTTGTGTTTTTTTTTTAAACTATTTTGTCTTTTACTTTCCTATATTATAAATATACATCCTGGTTTCTCCTAAGATCATAGAGATTAAACACCAAATTGAAAATCCTGGGAATGAAAGCTGATGGAATTTTCATTTGCAGACTAGATCAGAGTTCACACACTGGTGGACCGTAAACTAGAACTGGTCACTGCTGTGTGGGATTAAGCTCAAGCAAATCTTTCAAAGAATGTAAATTTTCCATGTTTAAAATTCAGACCCTGTCTCACAGCTTGGATTTTTGACTTATGGAATCAGATTTGGTGGTACTGGACTTGCAGTTGGCTAGGGCTCATCGTGAAGGCCACCTTTCACTGATCTTTAGTTCCCCATGGCCGCACTGACCCTCATCACCACAGCCCACCAACCCTCTTGTTTTTCCTCTTTACAGATTACCCAGCTGGCCTCTACAGGCGTATGATTTGTAACATAACAATTTTTTCTTTTCCACTAAATCAGATATGAATCATATTCATAATCACATCTGAGTAAAATATAATGGATTATGTTTTAATTTTGGGTTATATTTGCTTCTAAAAAGTGGTAATAGTGATTCTGAGGATGTAGCTCAGCAGCAGATCACTTGCCTTATAAGCACAAGGCTCTGGGTTTGATCCCCAGTACCACAAAAAAAAAAAAATTTAAAAAGTAGGAATAGAGGGTAAAAAATAGAAATAAATAAAAGTAATCAAAATCACTTTAAAATAACTATGCCACACACATTTAAATACTTTATAAAAATCTCTTCTGTACTATTAAAATTTAATTTAAAAAATCATTCGGGGGAGAGAATTTAAGCTAAAAAAATCTCATCGTAATGTTATAAATTGAAAAAAGGAATGCCCACTTATCTATTATTTTACAGACACAGAGATCTAAACTAACATATTAAAATTTGCCTTTGAGTTTTACTGCTAACAGAAATTTGGTGCTTAAGTTCTCACTTCTCAATCTCATTAGTAGCAATTACAGAAGAAAACCCAAAACAAATTAATATAACCTCTCTGAACTCTCCACATACTAGATTAATCTATAGTTCTTTTCCCTCCCTTTCTCAATCTCTATCTATCTCTAGTTCTAGCTCTATCTCTATCTCCATCTCTATCTCTCCTGTGGATCTTAAAGCTAATGGGGCAATGTTAAGCTAAATAACTTCCAGAATAACAGCTGATCTTGGAACCTCATAAGCTGAGTAATGTCAGAGGTGAATGAACGCTGCCTAAGCAAGCCAGGAAGCAGGAGGAGGCCCAGCACCAGGGCACATTCCTACTCTTGGGACTGGCTCCCCTCCATAGAGACTTGGTTTGTTTGAAGCCACTAAACTTGTGTGGCCTTTATTTTCTCTATTTTCATTCGGAAATCCAAATTAGAATGTCTGTGTATAGGTTACCTCATGTCAGCCTTGAACAGAATAACTCTCCATTCCAGCTAATCAGAGTGACACTTCATGGCCAAAAAGAGAACAAATGACTCACCAAGAGGAGTCAGTCCATTATAATTGTTGCTGAGATTCTTCCTGAATATAAAGCATTAGCACCTCAAGGCTAAGTGAATGTATTGATAGATTGCCCTACCGAAGCCCTGTTTTGCACCAGAGAAAGTACTAGAAGATGACATATTATGTGCTTTCTCCTATGGATAATATCCTGCTGTCTTTAATTCCACCTCCACGACTTGTACAGAGCTACTGTTTGCATTTTGGTATAATATTTAAAAAAATAAAAATGAGAGAGGGACAGTGAGAGAAAGATAGAATCAATATTAGTTTTTTTTTTCATGTGGTTTTTGTTACTCAGAGGCTTTGTCATGTATGTGGTGCTGGGGTTTGAACCTATGTCCTCATGCAGGCCAGGCAAGCACCATAACCACTGAGCTACCCCTCCAGCCCCCAGTATAATATTTAAAAAAATTTTTAATTTTAATATTTAAATTTAATTATTTTTTAAATTTTTAATTGGCAAATAATAATTGTACATATTATAGAATCCAATGTGGTATTTTGATGTATATTATATATACAGTCTAGAAATATCAAAGCAATTAGCATATGGCGCCAAGGTTTAAGACTCATTTTAGCAATCTGAAGTATACAGTACATATTAACTATGGTCACCACACTGTGCAATAATCACCAACATGTATTTCTGGTGTCTAATATAAATTTTGTACCCTTCATACATTGCCTCTCGCTTTTTGAAAAAAATGCATTATGGCCACTGAGGTTCAGAGCCTGGCTCTGGAGTCATTGTTTAGCCCTTTTGAGCCTCAGCTTTCTCACTTATAAAGTGAATATAACATAATTTGAATATATAGGAAAAGGAAACTGCCTGATTGTTTTTCATAAAGATACATGTTATATTTCCATATATATATATATATATATATATATATATATATATTCCAAAAGACAGAAATGGCTTTTAATCAACAGGTACAGTATACTTCCTTACTTTAAAAATAAGTAATCACAGGGCTGGAGCAGTGGCTCGCGGTTATGGCACTTGCCTGGCATGTGCAAATACACGAGTTCAAACCCCAGCACCATGTACACAACAAAGTCTCAGAGCAACGAAAACCATGTGAAAAACTAAATAAAAATGGATTCTCTCTGTCTCTCTCTCTCACTATCCCTCTCTCTTTAAAATAAAAATAAGTTATCAGACCCTCTGTCTCAATTTTAAAGTAAAACTGACAAAAAAAGAATCACTGACTCTTAATTTCATCAATTTGATGAAACAGATCTTTACAGGACACCCTGCCTGTTCTACTCTGAAATCTGCATTGACTGTCCTAAAGCATGATTTTTCAGCAGGTTCAAATGGTATGTAAACTAGCTAAGTTAACCATGAACGTAAAAGATCATACTCCTCTTTCCGAGATTCCTAAGGCACATTAAAACAATTGAAAATTATTTTCACTAAAAGATTTACTGAAAAAATCAATTCACAGCTTTACCATCGAACACTTTTTTGATGATTTTCTAAAGTCCTCTGGTATACACAAGGGCTTTAAAATGTTTTGACTTCTTTGTCCTTGTTATGATGCTTTTCTCCTGGAAGTTCATAACACCTTAGTTATTATAAATATTTATTTGTATCACTTCATATCAAGATTAGAGTTTGTGGGTCTGGAGCAGTGGCTCAGCGGTTTGAGTGCTTCCCTGGCATATGTTGAGGACCCAGGTTCAAACCCCAGCACCACATACACAACTAAGTATCAGAGAAACAAAGGCCAGATGAAAAAAATAAATAAAAGTTGATTCTCTCCTCTTTCTCAAAAAAAAAAAATTAGTTTGCTATGTAAAATGACTAATCAAAAAACCGAAATATTGGAAATCAGGAAATAATGCCCAGAAAATGATGTGGTGGTATGTATATCTTAAGATATATACCTTATTGTACACAAAACAGGCAATCCAGACTCCATGAAATCTCATTTCTATTGAATCACTTTAGATTCATTTTAAAAACACGTACTTTTAAAAATTAAAAGGATGCAATATAGTTCTAGGTATATTGATCATATATGTAGAATTAGAGTTTAATCTTTGTTGTTTTTAAAAGAAAAAATTATGAAGTCAGATTTAAAATTTTAGCTGTTAAAAAGTGCTAATATGCATTCAATTTTCAGTGCATATTGTTTTCTATAACTAGACGGCAAAGCAGAGTTGTTTGATATTGGATTTTAATTGTGTTGAAGCCTTATTTAAATTTATTTGAAGGCTTTACATTTGTTGGTATATGTATGCAAATGTAAAGTAACAGAACTGTGGATCATAGCATTTGGCACACTTAAAACTTTGGCATTGCTAATAAAGAAAAATGTATTTTTAGGGCAGTTTTAAAGGTTTTTTTTTCTTTTTCTTTTTTTTTTTAAGAGAAAGGAACTAAGAGAGAAAGAATTGATTTTTATTTAGTTTTTTCATATGACTTGTTGTTCGGAAACTTTGTTGCGTATGTGGTGCTGGGGTTTGAATTCACGTACTCGTACATGCCAGGCAACTGCCATAACTGCTGAGCCACTGCTGCAGCCCTGGTTTTTTTCTTAAGTCTGGGTAGACATAGCTTAAAAATTGTGAACTAACAGATGGCTATTTAGGTTAAATATTTTTGCCATCCACTCCTAGAAGATGGGTTGTGGTCTGCTAGCCATGTTAAGAATTAGAAAGAAACCTGCATTATCAAAGAACTTTTTGATTTACTTTTTTTTCCCTGGATGCTTCCCTATTTCTTCAATAGCCTAGAAAGTTCTTTAAATGAACCAGTATAAGATCTACTTCCAACATTACCTAGTTGGGAATATGAAGGATACAGTTAGTTTTAGAACTGTGAAGCTAAGGTTTAATCAGTGTTACAGGAGTGGAGTTTTTCAAAATATCTATTTAAATGGTGCGTTATGATAAGAATCATTTTTAGTTTGAATTATAACATTGCTCAGGAAATCAGTATTTTTAAGTATCTGCATATTGCATTGTTACATCATAGATACAGCTGAATGCTTTAATTCATTTTATGTATGCAAAATTTATAAATCTTTTGTATAATGTATTTTATACAATTGCACAGTGTAATAAGAGAACATTATGTTAAATATACATCTGTAAAACTAGTTTTTAAAACTTTTGTCCCTTATTTTTCACATTTTAAAAGATGCAAAATGTACTAAAGTTTCCATTTTATTATTTTAAATAAACAAAACAATACCTATTTTGTAGGGAGAATAGCAGTTAGTTATTCCATGCCAAACTCTCAGTAGAATATTTAGCCATCATTATTGTATATATATATATTCTTCATATCATAATCATTGTGTAAATGGAATTTTCTATTTTTTAATATTACAACATAGGCATATGTCACTATGTAATTTTACATCATAATTTTATTGACTACTTTAATATTCTATCCATTATTGCTGAGCATTTAGATTGTTCAGTTTTCCACTATGAAAAATAATTTTGCAATGACAGACTTGAGCCTCTTTTCTGTTTTTTGGAATACTTCCTTAGGACAGATTCCCAGATGCATAATTACTAGGTCAAACAATTTGAATAGTTCGATGCTCTTGAGTGGCATTGTGAAATCACTCTCTAGAAGGGTTGTATCAGTTTACAGTGACGCTAACAACTGGAGGAGTCCTGATTTCACTGCATCCTTGTCAACGCTCAGCCTTGCAATTATGTGTGAAAAAGCACCTGACTTTATCTTGCCTTTCTGTTATTACTGGTGAAATTGGATGTGGTTGGACTTTTTCCTTTGTCTTCTCTCATTCGTGAATTATTTATGTTCTTTTTTTAAATTTTTTTATTTTTGAACAACCATACAAGTTTTTAACAAAATTATATAAAATGTGTATAGATTCTGGATATTACAGTTAACCCCAGGAGTGCCCCCCCAATTACCCACCCTTATCCCTCCCTTCCCCTTCCCCCCATATCTCTAAAAAAGGATTATGTTGTATAGCATTATATCTGCCAAGGAAATTATTTATGTTCTTAACCATTCTTCTGGGGTTGGGTTTTTCTCCTACTGGTGAGAACACCCGATTCATCACTTGGTAAAGATATCTTGGTGCTTCAGGTTACACTCACACACGCAGAACCTGGCCATCTTGGAAAACAGAGGACCTGACTCTTGCTTATCCCTCAGATACTCCAAGCTGCTTGAAAAGCACAAAGACCATGACTTGATCTATGTGTTCTCAAATAACTGGCTTTTATAAAATATTCAAGCAAGATGGGTAATCAGAAACCACAAAGCACATGTGCTTCATCTCACTTGTTTAAGGGGAAAAAATCCAGAAGATAACAAGTTAATTTCGGTGCTACTTCATATATTATTCCTTCTTTTCTTAGACAGAAAATTTTTTTTCATCTGGTTTTTGTTTTTTCTCCACTTAGTTGTATATGCAGTGCTGAGGATGGAACCCGAGTCCTTGCACATGCCAGGCTAGGGCTCTACCACTGAGCTCCTCTCCAGCCCTATAGTTTATTCTTGACACAGTCAGAACTAGAGCCCAGGTGTTCAAGCCCCCCAGCTCAGCACTTTGCCATCCTCTATGGCTTCTTGGTTCTAGAGTCCTTCAGTGGGACCTTCTCTGTTTTTCACCCACAATGCTATTTTGAATAAGAGCAAGGAAATCTTTTTGGCTAACTCCTGTCCTTCACTCCACTTCACAGTATCCTCATGAATCAGACTCATCTTTTCCAACTGACAATTTCCTTAAGGATAATAAAATAAGAAGGAGTTGAAGACAGCTCAGCTCAAATTAGGCCCTTTTCACAGATCTTTTACATAGGGCTAAAGATAAGATGATTCTTGGGACAACTGCAGTAGCATCATTCACCATCGATTTTTGATGATCTTTGGGGAAAGGGTGTCAATTTTTGGAAACATTTCTCATTGCCAAGAATAATAATTCATTGGCTGTGAGCAGTAAGCTTTGCCTAGGAAAATGAGTGGAGCAACATGTTATTAACCTTCCAACACTACTGAATATGTATTTTCTTTACACCATTTTCTTTCCCGGTAAAGGTACTTAGTAATTAAGCATCAAGGCCAGTGAGCACTCCATTTCTTCTTGTTTTAGTCAGCTTTTTTGCCACTGTGACCAAAAGACCCCGTAGGAACAATTTTAGAGGAGGAAATGTCTATTTGGGGGCCCACAGTTCCAGAGGTCTCAGTCCATAGATGGACAGATTCATTGCTCTGGGCCTAAGATATGGTAGAACATTGTGGTGGAAGAGTATGGTGGAGGAAAGTGGCTCAGGACATGGCACAAGGAACCAGAGAGAGAGACTGAGCTCAGCTCACAAAATATATGCCACAAAGGCATGCCCCAGATGACCCACCTCCTCCAGCAACACCCTCCCCACCTATGGTCACCACTCAGTTAATCCCTATCAGGAGATTAACACACTAATTAGGTTAAGGCTCTCATAACTCAATCATTTCACCTCTAAACTTTCTTGCATTGTCTCACATATGAGCTTTTGAGAACACCTAATAATGAAACCATAACACTTGTGAAAGTCACAGGGAAAAACATTCATGAGCCTCTGCCAAACATGCCTTGAATCAAAAAACACACAGAACTGAAGGCTGAGGTACACCTCACTAATAACTATAGTTTAATCAGAACTATTGCACATCTGTTAAATTTGCAGATGTGTTTTATTTTAATGTTTTTAAACTATTGATCATGAAATACTCTATTTTTGAATATTGAATTTTGCGATAGGACGGAATACCTTCCTAGTTGTTCATTAGGCAGTGGTTATTGTTACAGCAACAACTAGAGAGGGTTGAGTTGCACAGATATCTGATTGCAAAGATGTATGGGAGTGCTTCAGTTTAATTTTTCTCATTTAAAATTTTACTTCTTAGAAATCATGTTATTAGCTATTGCTCAGATACTGTCTTTTTGCTCAGCATACCTCCTATTTTACCACAATTTGCATATAAATGAGTTATAAGTAAATGTGTCATAGTAGAATGTTTACTAGATAAATAAAACTAAAAATCATAGACTCCTTGTAGAAAATCTCATGTTCTCTTAAAAAAGAGAAAAATGTCATTGGATCAGTATATAAGTACGTTGGGCTTTTAAATTCTTTCAGAAAAAAAAGTAGCGAATTTGTTTCATGAAACCAGTAATAATTTTTAGTAATTGATATAGTTTGATGAATGTAGTGTATGTGAAGTTTTTTGTTATAATCATGTCCTTTGTGCTTTAAGCAGTGAATTTATTTCCCATGTTACATTTTCCCTCTTCCTTCTGAAAATAAAATTATTTATGAAACTGTGGCTTAGCAACAAAAGGAAAAGAAAATGCTGTCTTTTCTGACTTCAAGGGAAGTAATGGTGTGTTGTATACTAGAAAGAGCTCTGCATTATGTTAAACAAAATAAGTCAGACTCAGAAAGTCAAGGGTCATATGTTTTCTCTCATATGTGGAAGCTGGAGAGAAAAAAGGGATCTCATGAAAATAGAAGGGAATCAGTAGAGTAAAGGAAAGGGGCCAGGAAGAGAGGAGCGGAGGTGCTGGGGAATGAAATTGATCAAAGTATATTATGTGCATGCACAACTATGCCACAATGAAACTCACTATTCTGTCTAATTATTATACACCAATAAAATTTCATTTTTAAAAAAACAAAATCTCTGGAATGGGAATAAGCAGATATAGATGCTACACTCCAGCTATGCTGTAATATATAAATGTTTGTTAGATGAGTGGATCAGAGAGAGAATATACAAGCAAACCCAATTATAAAGTTTAGGATGTGGAGCAGAAATCTCCATATCTCCTGATACTCTAAAAGTTCCTCATTCCTCCTAAACAAGGTCTCCCACCTTATGGGAACTATTTGCTGTGAACAGCCCTCTCAAGGATTGCTATAATGGAATGCATTGGGTGTGTTTTAGTGTAGCAATACCTCATCTATTTTTTTATTGATAAACTTTCTTTCCACTTGGACACATTCCTCCCCTAATTATACAAGAAGTCAGTGATGGGGCTGGTTTTTAGAGGCCTCAGGTTTTGTGTCTTTCCTAATACTCTGAAATATAAAATTCCCTGAATTATTTTAGTCTGAACCTGGAATGGAAGATTTTCATAAGCTTTTTTAACATGTTCCAAACTCAGTTTTTCATTTAATAAGCTACATATCCATACACTCGTTTGCTTCAGTGTTTTAGAGCCACATTATCCAATTAAACACATGCATGATGAATATTTCCCGTGCTCAGTTTATTCTATGTGAAACTTCCATTTCTATAAAGAACCCACCCACGAAAAGTTCTGGACAAAAATCGACTCAAATGATGAGAGTTAGGTTGAGAAAAAAATGAGCATCCTAGCTTATCTTTAATGAAGGTTTCTTATGTAAATTTGTTATTTTTAAATTTAAATAAATTTCTAGAATACTATACGTAGTCATACTCATATTTAACTACAGTATCCATTTTAATGTATTATTTACAGACATTAAAGTTATGTCTGTAAAGAATTCTTCATGACATGGCAAATTCTTCCTAATATGGTAACTGAGAAGACAGAAAAATCTGTATTGTAGTTTGATCTCAACTAAAGAAAATTAAAAACATCAACATATTAACTGCAGTTTTCTCTAGATGATGATATTATTTTATTATTTTTTCCCCTTTATTTTTACTTTTAAAAAATCCCAGCTAAACTCCCAGAGGTCAACTGAGATATCTTCTGCATGTAAAAATATCCTTTCACAGTCCTAATCAGCCATTTTATACCTCCTGCAGAGGTATGAAATAGACCCACCCTAGGTAGGAAGACATAGGAAGCGTACAGGATAAAATAATTCAGAAATCAATTATCATTCCTATAAAAGTGAGAATGGATAATTTTAAAATAATGTATTTAATGACATTTCATAGCATATTTATTGAGAAAACTTTTATAACTAGTGAAAACAAAAGATGAATAAATACAGAATCTAGAGTGTATTGACTCAGTTGAACATAAGAATAAAATGATGATTTTTTTCTTCTTTCTTTCTTTCTCTTTCCTTTCTGTTTTTTTCATTCCAATATCCCAGCTAGTAATGTTTGGTAAAAATTTAAAAGACAAATTATGTTATTTTTTAAAATTATTGCAATTCTGAGTTCTCCAATGCCTTTACTCATAGCCCCAGAGGCATACGATTCAGAGGGTTCAACTTAGTCTTTGTCTCTAAGGCCATAGCTGCAGGCCGTGGCTCAGCATCAGTTGTAGTAAGGAAAGTCAAAAACATCCCAAGGGTCAGCAGCTGTAGGGCTGGGATCCCACAAATAGTTGCTCATTTCATGCTGTGAACGTTTATTGAACACTTAATATAAGTGCTAGATACTAGCTATACACTGGAGATCTTAGAAGAATAAGACTTCTCTCAGACTAAAATGAACTGATAGTCTTTGGGGCAAAGATAAGAAATTAAATCTTAGATATAATGAAAAACTGTATGGAAGAATCATCCCAGCATAAAGGTAGAGTTAGCAAATCTCCTGGGAGACTCCAGAAGTATAGGATTGATCTTAGAACGGGAGCAGAGTAGCATGCATCAAAGCCATTGAAGCTGAGACTACACGGTGGATTCTGGGAGTTATATGATTACATATTTCCTTCTCTTTCCTTCCTTCTTTTCTTGCTTCCATTCGTTTATGTAGTCAGTCTGTAACTTTTATCAAGCTGTCCCTCTCTTCCAGGCGTTATCCCAGCCACTGTCCTAGATCTCCTGTAAGCCAGGCCAGTTTCGATGCATCTTCAGCTATCAGGGAGAACAAGGTCATCATTACAGCCATAATAACTGCTGGGTGTCTCTGCTCAGGACACAACGAGTCAGTCATAAGACACAAAATGTTTAACTTCTTTCAAATGGCATTGCATAATACATGTTTTTATGTTGGAACCAGCACTAATGAACATTTTCTTTATAGGTAGTGCTGTTATTTCTGTTATGTTTCTGAAAGAAAATTTGAGAGCCTCAGATTTACTAGGTGAGTAATTACTTAATTCATTTAACTATGACATTGCTTGACCAGGAAATAAATAATATTATCCATAAAAACTGTGTGCTTTAAAACTAGGGAAAAAATTATGACACAGATGCAGATCTCATTTAGAGGTGACTATCATTCTACCTTGCAGCTGCCATCACGTCTAACATGAAATACTCCTATTTTCAGTGTAAGCATTGCTCATGCTGTTGGCCATAGCAAGTTATCATTTTGCATTTTTGTTATTATTAATGTTGTAAAATTTTTATGAACATAATAAAATTCAATGAAAATTTCTGTGTTGCCTAGCAGACAGTTCTGCTTCAAAGGGCATGCTTTGTATACTGTTACATTTGTATGGCATAAAAATGAGAACTATACAAAATGAGATGCACCAAGTAATTGCCTGTTATATTGAACACCTTTCAAAAGTAACACGGTTAGGTTGCTCTTCCAAATTTTAGAAATATAGTCGTTAATGGAAAATAAAGATGGTAATGGAGGAAAGGGTGTTCTGGAGAAACTAAGTCCAAAGTCAATGAAAAAATAAATAAATAAAGTGAATGATGAATAGAGAAAAAAAAAGAACAAGCAGTAGCCTTCCTGGCATGAGAGCTTTCTGTTATTTAGTGAAGCAATCATATTTATTCATTGTATCTTCTTGCTTTTGTTGGAAATATCATTGGTGAGAAGAATTATAAAGCTTTATATTTTCTTCCTTAGCAAAATCCTATTTGAATTGCTGCTGACATATGATAATGAATACAGATACTTCAGGCACTTTAAATAAAACAATGCTTGCCCTCTTCCAGGGAGATCATATTTTTCAAACAATGTGAGCTCTAAATGTGACTCCAGTGTTGGTATGTTCAGCATTTGTCATCCCTGATCACGTTTCCCTTGAGCCTAATGTCTTGAAAATGTTTTCACTTTTTCTTTTCCTCCTTGGTTTGATTCTGCTGGTAGGGTTTTTAGTCAACATTGTCAAATTTTTCATGGTTAAAATGTTTTTTAAAATCTGTTCATATGCGAATTGTATCTTTTCCAGCATGTTGCTTTTCTATACTCTTTTTTTTTATATGCTGTGGTTTATGGAATCATTTGGGGAAGTCATATGAAATTAGGAATAAGAATGACCAATGCCTGAGTTTCATAAATTAAAAAATTAGGTCCTATGTTGTTTTTGTCTTTTATCAAATGTCTTAAGGAAACTTTGAATCTTTTTATCTAGCATCCTTTTATCTTTTGAAATGAATGGTTGGTTATTGTTCAATTACTATAACTTAATGAGATGATATAAATGGACATATGGAAGATTTGCTAATTATCTCAAATATTATTAATAAAATGATAATTAATGGCTGACTCCCTGCCCTCAAATAATTTACAGTCCATAATAAAATATAAATAAGTTTTTTTTTAAAGAGAGAGGGACAGTGAGAGAGACAGAGAAAGAGAGAAACAACTTTATTTAGTTTTTCACATGGCCTTAGTTGCTCCAACACTCAGTTGTGTACGTGGTGCTGGGGTTCGAACCCGGGTCCTCGTGCTTGCCAGGCAAGCGCCGAAACCGTTAAGCCACCACTCCAGCCCCATAAGTAAGTTTTTTAAAGTAGAAAATAATGTATATCATAATGCTGTGAACAGTGTTTCTGAACCTCAGCACGGCTGACATTTCCCACTGACTGATTCTTCGTTATAAGGGGTTGTCCACTGCATTGTTGGGAGTTTAGCATCCTCCAGTCCCTTACCTACTGATGTCTCTAGCACCCTCTACCCCACTTATGACAACCAAAAATATCTCTAGACATTACTAAGTGTCCCCTGAAGGGCACAGTCATCCCCAGTTGAGAACCACTAGTTTAGAATAAAGAGAGATTACTCTAGCTTGGAAGATCAGAGAGAATTTTTTACATCGACATTTGGATCAGTCCTGCATGCTAAACAGGACAGGCATAGGCAACACCCAAGGATTTGAATAGTAGCATACAGAGGGACTAACCCAGGATGTGTTAACAGAGGTACATCAATGGCACAGTATGTGTCTGCTTACTACTGGACTACAACTGCTGCCTGTAAGGATTAGGAGAAAAATAAGAAAAAAAGTCATAATTATGGAAAAGGAAAAAAATAGAAAATATGTACAGATGGTTTGCTTATGTACTTTTAAAAACTCCAAGATCAACTAAACATTACTAGAAACAATAAATTAACTCAACAAATGAAAGGATATAAATTAAACTCACTTTTATAGATTCAAATCTGGATTCAACTTCTGCTTTCTACTATGTAACTAACCTACTGTTACTTAACATCTCTAAACCTCAGTTGCTCACAAAGATGTAAGCCTGTTTTGATGATCAAATTGGATAATGCACTTTGGGAAATGCAAAACTCTATCACTGTAATTGTTATGATTACTATGATCACTATCATACCCAAAAGGTAATATCAAAACTGTAAGAAATGTAAATACACACACGCACACACACACACACACACACACACACAGAGAGCACAAGGAAAAAACTAACAAAATAAAACTTCACAGTAATTCTTTGATAATTTTTGTATGTTAAAAGCAGCTAATATCTCTTAAACATTTATTCTTGCCAGGTACTATGTTGTGTGGTTCATGGATTATCCCGTTTAAATGTAGGAACAACCCATTTCCAGAGGCAAAAATCTGATACTTAGGTTAAACAACTTGCCCAAGGTCATATAACTAGTATGCGATGGACCAGTATTCTAACAGTGGCAATCTGATAAAGCTGAGGCATAATGGTTGGAGGTGAGTCTCTAGTATCAGGGAGCTGGGTGGCTTTTTCAGTGTTACATAAAATAATCTCTATAAGCCTCAGTTTTCTTATCTTTAAAATTAAAATTAAAACTTTCAGAACAGTGTCTATCCCATAATAAATGTTCAAAATGTTAACTTACTATCATCACTATTACAACCATCAGCACCCACCACTGTGCTCTGCTAGGTAATCAGAGCAAACCTTGATTAGAATATTTTTCAGACTTTAGTAATCCAAATAACATTTCCCAGAACTCTGGGGATTTTTTGCCTAGAAGTGAATGCTTTTGGCGGATGGCAATATAACTGGTGTCACATTTGTTTCAAAAACAATTAAATTAATCAGTTCTTGCCTTTAACCAGTGACAAAGGACTAGAACAGGTTTAGTGACGCATTCCACACCCTTTCTTCCAACAAGCAATATCTTAAGATTAGCTTATCTGACATGTAATAACTCACCTCATACTCACAGAAGTCCACGGAAGGACTTTTCCCCAACCTTTCTCAGTAATGTGTTAAGTCACATGTATTTCCTTTAGGCCTTTATTGCTGTTGCTTTGAGAAAATTAAGCTCTTTCTGTTAAAAGCAAAAAATGCATTTTTTTCATTACAAGGACTAAAACCAAACAGGAAAAAGAGTAGTTACTGGTGTTTCTTAAAGATTAACATATGAGCATGCTAAAAATTAAATTGTCAAAATGTGAGAAGAAAAATCATTTATTTTTCCCTGCTTCAAGCAAATGAAAGTTTGTTTTTCTTGATGGAACAAATAAAGATTTTTGGGCCATGTGGAAACAAGCTGAACTAATTTATTGCCAAATGTTGCTCTGTGGCTATGAAGCTTTTCACCACTAGCCTCAAAAAATGACCTCACAAAAGCTATGTCTGAAAGGAATCGCCAACTATTATTAACTCAATGACAGGCTTTGGACTCTACTCTGATTCTTAGTGGATTAATAATTTTAAATTATTTTAATGATTATTTTTCCTTTTTAAAAGCACCAGATTTCTCTCCCCTTTAACCAGCCAAAAACTATAGTATTTTCCTCTCTTTTCCCTCAGTCATTGAATGTATCAACTCTAATAGTCTGTGAGATCCTTGTTGATTTTAGCCCAGATAATGTCATCATAGAAATAAAAATTACAGTCAACTCACTCATCAGCACTCCCCAGAGACCAGTGAGTGGATTATTTCAAGTCACCTACAAAGGGTTTCCCCAGATGGGAGGTCAGGAGATTAATAGCGAGATGAAGGGCACCTCCCACCTTCCTTCTCACACATCCGAGGTCAGTGTGGTTTTGGTTTAGTATCTAGAAGAGAATTCCAACCAAATGAAGCATTGTTTCTAATTGAAAGAACAGACTGGACATTCTAGTTTCAGACTGCCTCAAGAATGGGAGCCTTTCTCATGGCAGGGACAGGACGGCTTGGATTCGCTGCATCACTGAGACTTCCCAGCCTAGGGCTCCTTCAAGGTTCAGCTACATGGGCCTGAAGAGTCTGGAATGACTACACTGGTTGGAGGGTGGTCCCAAATGGTCTGTTAAGAAGTCCAGTCTGTGATTCCTGGTGTCCCACAATGCAATGTCTGGTTTCCCTTTAATCAAGGGACATTTCAAGAACTGAAGGAATCAGACTGTACTCTCGTTTGGAGTGTGGTTAGTTGAATATTTTAAAACTCTAAAAGCTACTGGAGGTCAGGTCATAAAATAGGCAGTTAATACTAGTTGACATCCAACTTGGGAGCAGGTTCAAAATTCAAGGAGATTTTAGGTTTTAGTGAAGGGAAAGATTAGTCTAGGAAACAGGATGGTCATTGAGGAAGAATTGCGTACCATCAATCTGGAAGCTAGGCAAGTGCTCTACCGCTGAGCTACACCTCCAGCCCTGCACTTCAATCTTGAAATGCAAGGCTCCCCCAGGGAGGAATTCATTGGAGGTGCCTGCAAACAGCAGCCAGGAGCAACCTGGTTCTGGGCTTGGTTCCCTTTAATCACATCTATACTTGATTCCTAGCCACAGGTGTCTAGAGGAGATATTTGCAGGAGAAGACCAGTAGCCTCCTGAAACAAAGGCTGAGTTCTCAAGCCAGTTCCAGTTAAATGTCAAGTACTTCCCAAAGTATAAAATATTCCCCAATGACTTCAAGGAAATATAAATGTTCAAATATGTTTAGGAAATATGACAATCACATACTCCTCTAAGCAATTCGTGATGAACATTAACACTTTAGTGGATCTGAGAGGTCTTCTAGTAAAAGAAGTACTTGAATTGATTTAACTCGCCTCTTCCAAAATGTATTTGACTTCTTCAGGCTTTTTTTTTTTTTTTTTTTTGCTAGGCCAAATATTTTTTTTCTACATTTATTAGAAGTATATTGCGATACAGGATACAGATGAGGGGGAAACATTGTCAAAACTGTAGCGATCAATGTGTATAAACTTTGATAACCAGGGGTAATGCTAACACATAGATAAGCTACTATGGGTTTCATCTATTGCAGTTTCCCCCAGAAGAACTCATGTGTTAATTGGGTATCTAGTGTAGGAATAACATCGGCTTCTGGAATGGTTCCCCCATCTTCCCCATCACCAGAC
>PVKS010021021.1:0-35867 GCA_004027875.1 Aplodontia rufa | reverse complement strand
ACTCCCTTAGAAAGATTATTGATTCCTTGGCTGTCTCCCCTCCTCCATATATAAAAACCCGTGTGCCTTAGTAATAAACGGATTCTGAGCTGCCATCAGCTGCGTGTGGTTGCCTCGTTTCCCCAGCTGGGAGGGAAGGGGTCCCCGGACGAGGGGGGACCTGGGTTCCAGCCGTCGGCACTCACCCTCCTCCTGATCGGCTCCCAGGGGACGATGCAGCCCCCCACAATGTCTCACTTTTTCAGCCAGATCTTACCATTTTTCAAAGTAAAATTCTCGCACCTCTTTTATTAGATTTATCTTTGAATAAAAGTGATGGTTATATATTTAATGTGTCCTTTAACTTCCTGAACTCATTTTATTTAACTTTTTTGACGATTGCATGAGATTTTCTGTAAAAATTATTAGATGAACTGTCAAATTTTTATGTCTTAGAGGTTATATTTTTATTTATTTACAAATTCATTTTTTGACAGATTGCATTACTATGTAACAACTTTAATGAAATTATGAAGGGAAGTAATGTGAAATAATACTCTTGCCTTTTTCCGGAGCTTAGGGAGAAGTAATTGAGGTTTTACTTCTTTAGGTGTGGTATCTCTGAGAGATGTTTCATAGATATTTATAACTTATTTTTTTTAAAGAGAGAGTGACAATGAGAGAGAAAGAGAGAGAATCAATTTTATTTATTTTTTCATGTAGCTTTCATTGCTCCGAAGCTTCACTGTGTATGTGGTGCTCGGGTTTGAACTTGAATAATCGCTCGTGCCAGACAAGCACTGTAACCACTCCAGCCCCTGATGCTTATAATTTTGAAGAACATAATTTTTTACTTTTTTTATTTGTTTGGCATAGATTTACATATTGGGGGGAATTGTTGTTACATATTCATGATACATGTACATTGACATAGTAAGTTAAGGCTGATCCTAGTCCAGGATCTCTGCACCTTCCCAGATCGCATGTCTCCTCTGTAATACCCCCATGCTAAAATGGGAAATAAGCATGTATATGTATATTAATTTATGAAATTTCTGAGTTTTTCTGCCTGTCTGTGTATGGTTAGGCTTCTCATGGAAGTAGAGTGCTCCCAGTTCAATTGCTAACCCCTTTATCCCTCTTTCTCCTTCCTTCCTCCCTGTTTTCTCCCCTCACCTTCATAATTATGGTTCCCCTAGCTTATGTGAAATTTCAACTATGGTGAGTTTACTAATGTTCATCCTTCATTAGAATTTACTCTAGCTTCTACATATGGGAGATAACATTCAGTCCTCAGCCCTTAAGTCTCTGTTTGGGATGTTTCAGTCAACATACCTTTTTCCATCTTCATTCATTTGGCTGCAAGTGCCATAATATTGATATTGTTCATTCTAAAGCAGAGTAAAACTCCATTGTGTATGTGTGTGTGTGTGTGTGTGTGTGTGTGTGTGTGTATAAAATCAGTTTTGGAATCCATTCATCCAGCAAGGGTCATCTGGGTTGATTCCATAGTTTAGTTATTGTAAATTGAGTTGCTATAAATATTGATGTAACTATGTCTCTGTAGTATGCAGATTCTAGTCCTTATGGGAAAATTCAGGAGCAGGACAGTTGGGTCTTAAGGTGGTTCCAACTCTAGATTTTGAGGAATCTCCAGACTGTTTTCCAAAGTGGATATACAAGCTTGCAGTTCCTCCAACAGTGTGATAGTGTTCCTTTCCCACCACAACTCCTCCAGCATCTGTTATGGTTTGTATTCTTCATTTTTGCCACTCTGACTGGAGTGAGGTTGAATCTCAGTGAAGTTTTGATTTGCATTTCTCTGATTGGTAGTGATGTAGAGCATTTTCTTATATTTTTATTGCTTTTTGAACTTCCTTTGTTTAGAAGTATCTGTTTAGTTCCTTAGCTCATTTACTAATTGGATTATTCGTGTTTTTGGTATTTAATTTTTTGAATTCGTTGTATATTCTAGATATTAGTCCCCTGTCAGAGACATGGCAGACGATTTTTCTCCCATTCTGTAGGTCCTCTCTTGACACTCTTCACTAATTCTTTATCTATGCAGAAGCTTTTCAGTTTAATGGCATCCCACTCATTGATTGTTGGCTTTAATTCTTGCACTATGGGAGTCTTGTTAAGGAAGAAGGTGTCTACACCTTCTTTTTTCTTCTAACCTATTTTTTCTTCTAATATTTGAATAGTTGCTGGTTTAATTACTAATTATTTGATTCATTTGGATTTGATGCGTGTGCAGTGTAAGAGATAATGATTTAATTTCAGTTGTCTGGATATGGCTGTCCAGTTTGTCCTGCACCATTTGTTGAAGAAGCTGTCTTTCCCCCACACTATATTTTGGCCCTTTTGTCAAACATCAGATTGTTAAATACTTGTGGGTTTGTTTCAGTGTCTTCTAGTCTATTATATTGGTCTTCATGTATGTTTTGATGCCAATACCACCCTGTTTTTGTTACTACATTCCTATAGTTTAATTTCAGGTCAGGTATTGTGACACCTCCTGTTTCATCTTTCTTGCTTAATACTGTTTTGGCTATTTTGGGTTTCTTACTATTCCAATTGAATTTGAGAATTGTTTTTTCTACATCCATGAAGAATATCATTGGAATCTTCCTGGGAATTGCATTGAGTCTGTACAGGGCTTGCAGGAGAATGTCCATTTTAATTACATTGCTAATGCTTAACCAGGAACATGGAATGCTTTGCCATGTTCTCAAGTCTTCTTCAGTTTTTTTTAATTTCAACATTTTTCATTGTAGAGATTCTTCATATGCTTTGCTAGATTACTACCCAAGTATTTTATTCTTTTAGGGATTATTGTGAATGGGATGGATTTCCTGATTTCTTGTTCGTCAGAATCGCTGCTGGAGTATTGGAAAGGTACTGATTTATGAGTGTTGCTCTTGTAACCAAACACTTTGCTAAATTTATTTATAAGCCCTAGCAGTCTTCTGATTGAGCTTTTTGGGTCTGCTGAGTATAGCATCATGTCATCGGCCAATAAGATAGCTTGACTTCTGCTTTCGCTTTCATATTTCTGATTTTCTTCTTTTGTCTTACATCTCGGGCTAGGTTTTCAAGAACTATAATGAATAGGATTGGTAAGAGTGGACACCCTTGTTTTGTACCTAAATTTAGTGGAAATGGTTTCTCCGTTAAATATTGTGTTGGCTATGGATTTGTCATAGAGATTACAAAATTAAAGAATATTCCTTTGATTCCTATTTTCTCCAGAGTTTTGACCATAAATGGGTGTTGAATTTTATCAAAGACCTTTTCTGCATTAATTGAGATGATCATACATTTTTAATTCTGTTTAAGTGGTAAATCACATTTATTGATTTTCGTTTGTTGAACCAGCTTTGCATCTCTGGAATGAAGCCCACTTGATGGTGATGTATTATCTTTTTGATGTGTTTTTGAATGTGGTTTGCTAGGATTTTATTAAGAATCTTTGAGTCTGTGTTCACCAGGGAAATTGGTCTGTAGTTTTCATCACTTGATGTGTCTTTTTTGGGTTTTGGTATCAGGGTTATATTTGCCTCATAAAAAGTATTTGTGAGGGTTCTGTCCCTTTCAGTTTCATGAAATAGTTTACTAAGGAGAGGTGTTAATTCTTTGGAAAAGGTCTGGTAGAACTCTCCTCAGAATCCATCAAGTCCTGGGCTTTTCTTTTTTGGAAAGCCTTTGATTGCTCTTTCAATTTAAATTACCTGAGATTTGTTTATTTTGATTTTCAAATTCCTCTTGTGTTAGTTTGGGAATGTTGCATATGACTAGGTATTTGTCCGTGTCTTTCAGATTTTCACACTTGAAGAGTATAGTTTTTCCAAATAAGTTCTGATAAACTTCTGGATTTTGTTTGAGTCAGTGACGATGTCTCCATTTTCATTTGATTTTGTTGATTTGCTTCACTGCATTCTTCATTTTGATGCGGTAAGCTAGGGGGTTGTCAATTTTTTTTTTCAAAGAATCAACTCTTAGTTTTGTTGATTCTTTGTATTGCTGTTTTGTTCTCAGTCGCCCTGATTTCATCTCTTATCTTGATAATTTCCTGCCTTCTATTGGATTTAGGGTTTTTGGATTGTACTTCTTATTGTACGGATTTGAGTTGGAGCATAAGTTTATTTATTTGGTCTCTCTCCTGATTATTGATGAAAACACATAGTGCTACTATACATTTACTTCTTTTTTGAAATTTTTTTTATTAGTGCATTATAGTTGTACATAATGATGAGATTTGTTTTCACATGTTACTAGATGCATACTATACAACAATATAATTTGGTCAGTGACATACTTATAAATGCTTGTAATTTACCTTACTTTATCTCAGTTCCAACATTTCCCTTCTCCTCCCTTCCTATCATCTCTTGTTATTCTTTGATATATATTGACAATAGGGTTAAACATTTACAATTTTGTGAAGTCATGCAATATAGCTTGTTCAAATATCTAGAATGATTTCATAATCTCTCATTGATTTCCATTTATAGTGTCATCATTCTCACTCATTTCTAAGAATTTCTTGATTTCTTTTCTCATTTCATCTTTGATCCATTCTTCATTTAAGAGGGCATTATTCAATCTGCACGTGCTTCAGTATACTTGCTGTTGTTTTTCTTCCTGTTAATTGCTAAGATCATACTGTTGTGGTCTGACAGGATACATGGAATTATATCAACTTTTTTGTATTTGGTAAAATTAGCTTTGTGTACTAGGATACCATCTGTTTTGGAAAAGGAATTACTTCTTCTTTTCCACTTGCTACACTCAAGTCTCTGAGTCACTGATCTCCCAGTGAACCTCGCTGTATTCAGGGAATCTTTTCCAATACATGCACCTTGCAGGAAGGTAGCTCTCCCACTGTTTGGGTGTTTTTAACTTCAGTTCAGGGAGAATGATCTGGGTACAACTTGTTTGCCATCCACCATTTTCCTCTCCAGAAGACTCTTTTTATTTCTACTTGCTGAAGGTTTTGTTTAGTTGTCTGTGTGTGTGTGTGTGTGTGTGTGTGTGTGTTGCTGGAATTGACTCCAGGCCTCACACATGCTAATCTGACATTCTTTCATGGAACCACCTTCCTGGCCCTGAAGTATGCTTATAAGGAATAGATAGACAATAACAGTTATTGGCAAGGATGCATAAAAATTGGAATCTTCAAACATTACTGGTTTGACAATAGAATGGCAAAGCCATTTTAGGAAATGCTGTGAGTTTCTCAGTCAGTTAAAAATAGACTTGGCATATGATTAAGAGATTCCGTTTCTAGGTATATATCCAAGAAAAACAAAACATATGGCCGCATGGATTTGCATAATAATGTTTATAGTGGCATTATTCATAATAGCCAAGAGTGGAAATCCACTAAATGTGTTCATTAGCTGGTAGAGAAACAAAATATAGCATATCTGTACAAAGGGATATCATTAGGCAATAGAAAGCAATGAAGAGCTGATACTTGTCACAACACAGATGAATATCAAAAACATTTTTCTCAGTGAAAAGAGCAAGACACACAAAGGCACACAGAGCATTATTTCATTCATACAAAAATATCTACACAAACCAAATTTTTAGAGAAAGTAAATTAATGATTTACGAGAATGGAGATGGAAATGGAAAGAGTGTTTCAATAGGTAAATGTTTTCTTTATAGGATTATGAAAATGTTCTAAAATTATTCTGTGATGATCTTGTTAGAACCCTGTGAATATAATAAAATTTAGAGTGATATACAAACAAGGGAGATAATTTTTATGATATGTAAGCTATGTTTCAATAATAATGTAGAAGTGCAAATTTCAATGAGGTAACTTGAAAATGTAAAAAGACATAAAGGCAAAGAAAATAGGAGAATTGTCCTTTATGGTTTATATTATATAGTGACAGACAAAAAACGAGCCAACATATTTAAATGTTAAGTACTGTAATAAGCCTTTTTATAATTAACTAGGTGATGGAAAAGAGAAGAGTGGTTTTATCTGCATTTGGTAGTGGATTTTATATGAGTTGTACCTGGAAAATTTATTTTTATTAACTATATATATATTAATTTTAATCTTTTTTTCCAAATGATATGTATACAAAGAAAAAATTAAAAGGTTTTTAATTTGAACATTTATATTGTCCAATGGGTAATTCACAAAATAATAAAAAGTAAAATTTATTTTTATATTGTTATAGTCTTAATGTTTGAGTTTACATAAAATGCAAATTTTTTTCGTTTTTTTTTTGTTTTTTTTTTTAAAGAGAGAGGGACAGTGAGAGAGACAGAGAAAGAGAGAAACAACTTTATTTAGTTTTTCACAATGCCTTAGTTGCTCCAACACTCAGTTGTGTATGTGGTGCTGGGGTTTGAACCCGGGTCCTCATGCCTGCCAGGCAAGCGCCGAAACCGCTGAGCCACTGCTCCAGCCCCATAAAATGCAAATGTTGAAACACAGTCCCCAATTTGATAATATTAAGTGTAGTCTTTGGGAAGTGGCAATAAAGGAGGGCCCTCATGAATTAGATTAATGTACTTCTAAAGGGCTGAAGAATCTAGATTTCTCTCATTAAACATGTGAGAAGAAAGCAGAAGAGTATCATTTATGAACCAGAAAGTGATTTCTCATCACTGAATCTGCTGGTGCTTTGCTTGTGCACTTATAGCATTCCTAAGTTCCTGAACTGGAATAAATAACTGTATTTACAAGCTAAGTAGTTGATGACCCTACTGTTATGCAGATCAAATAGACTAAAATACTCATGTTACTCCATTACAGTAGTGGATGAGGACTAAGGGCAGTTCAGACTTAACAACATCAACTCCTTCAAACAGAACATTAGATCAATTAGATGCACTGAAGTAAGAGCTCATCATAAACAACACTTTATGGGGTAATTTCTTACTAAGAATAAGATAGAAATTTTTAAAGATGTGACTTCATTTGTATTTTGCCATCAATATTAACTCTGAATGAAAATTCTGCATACTGATTGTTTCCTGTGTTAGTATGCTTAATTTTCTGATTCATAGATGGCACCATTCTGCTTTGTTCTCACATGGTTCAATGGTAGAATTTGTTTCTTCAGCCTCTAATGTTGTATAAAAATGTGCCACTTAATATTTATTTTGTTACTACAAAACATTAAAAGTAAATAGTAGCTAACATAATACCTTCATAAAACAATATAATTATTTTTGAGCAATTTCTATCTAAATTTTAATAATATATTGAAAAGGCACCATTTCCAATTACTACTAGGTGACAGTTATAGTGCCTTCATTCTGATTAGAAATTGATAATACTTACATTTCTATTTATTGTAATAACCACAATTTAATCATTATTTTCTTGAAAATCCATATGTAGAGAAAGAGAAAGGGAATGGAGAAACTCTTCTCACAGAGTTTTCAGAAAAGTTTTCTTTAAACACCTCATGGAATTTACATCCTCTGATAAAAAAGCTCCTATGACCTTTCACTGTCATCAGAGTAAAGTATAAGTGTACGAGTTACATGGTAGGGATCATCTTCTACTGCTCTTAACGCTTGTGTCCATCTTTCTAGACTCACTGATCAACTAGATAACTCTCAAAAAGTACACATGCTCAGGAATTTTGCAATCATTGATCTCTCTGGTCAAAATGCTGCACAGATATGTACATGACCCACAATGAACCTTCCAGAGCATTTTCTATGTGTTATTCAACTCCTCTTCTTTCCTCTTAACATGATTTGAACCTGTACTTGCTTCGTGCATCAACCTGTGCATTGTTAAGGCATTGTAAGGTGAAACTATGGCTGAATTATTACAGATGATTTCGTCAACAGGCTTAAAATGGAATCAATCTTTGAAAAAAGCCTTCTTTCTGGGAAATACCTGAGTCAAAGGAGAAAATTATGTGTGTTTACGTCATATATAACACAGATAATTAAATGCTATAAGAATTTTCTGAGATTATTTTTCTGGACAATGGGAACTATTTTCTGGATGGTTTATCTTTTGGGGAATATTTTTGTTCTTGGTTACCTAACTGTGGAAATCATCTTGACTTTTGTGTTTTTGCACAGAGGCATTGTGCAAAAGAGAATTCTATCATCCTCCCTCAAATAGATTACAGAGGACATTTATAGTTGGATACACCTCACAAGAAAATTGCCCTACTCCATTTATTCAGACTGATTCAAAACTATATGTTTAAACAGGGATTATTTTATTCATTTGCATAAATAAGAATGATATGCTTTGTTACAAAAAATGGAATAGATCACAGTAGTTTAAAACAATATTAACTTTTTTTCTTTTTTTCTTTCAGGACTGAGGACCTAACTCGGGGCCTTGCACGTGCTAAGCAAGCGTTCTGTCACTGAGCTAAATCCCCAACCCCAATATTAATTTTTAATA
Organism: Aplodontia rufa; assembly: GCA_004027875.1. NCBI lineage: Eukaryota > Metazoa > Chordata > Mammalia > Rodentia > Aplodontiidae > Aplodontia > Aplodontia rufa. The sequence goes on along the minus strand of PVKS010021021.1, from coordinate 27,478 downwards.
ACATTTAGGAAGACTATTTTGTTTTTGTTTTGTAGAGCACCTGACTGGGTTTTGACTCAAAGTCTGAGGTCTCATCTGTACATCCTATTGATATAACATTAGAACAATCTGAATTTTTCTTATAGTAGCTTAATATACTTATTTGGATTTAAAGGAACAAGGCATTATGTTGATTAAAACACAGAATCTTGCTTGAGCTGCTAACAGAAAGTAAAGGGCTATTTGATTTTATGTGGTTATTTTCTATTAGACTTTCAATTTCACTAAAAGGAACTCATAGTGCCTGTGGTGCAATGAAGGCAATTGATACATGGTCTTTGGACTAAATTGGAGTGCTTTATCCAATTTATTTTATCAGTATTCTCATGGTCTTTTAAAACCAAGTTTCTGCTATGTTGAATACTTTTTTCTTGTTTTTATTCTAGAATAGCTTTCTCTATATTACATAAACTTACCTTTTATAATTTCACATTTTACTTCAAGACATTGCTCTGATTTTTTCCACTAATTACATATTTTTCCCTACTCACAACATACTTTAAAAGTCTTATTGCCGTTATACTAATACAATCTATCCTTTTATAGACTGGGGAGACAAATGTGGGAAGTTGTAAAAGGGCTTCTTTCTGGTGTGATTTTGTGGTGCTGGATATTTAGGGAATGCAGCAACTTACTAGTGATGCAGAGTCAAGTGTGTGGGGTAAATGTAGAAGGATAGGATTTCCAAACAACATTCCCTTTTTGCTTGTGCTGAAAAGTTCTATAGTTCTATTTCAGCATTTCATTTTCCTAAGAGTGTCTGTCTCTGCACATACAAATGGGGTTCAGTCCTAAATCTTAATAGCCCACATCTCCAAGGGCACTGTTCATTGTGAATGTTTTATTCTATATCAGTATATCTGAGAAAATCAAGTCAGTCTAGGCCCAGAAGGAGACTAGAGAGTGCAATGGAGAGATGTCATGGTTAATGTGGGATGGCCATGAGCTCCCACCAGGAACTGGGTTAATGTAAGAAACTATCTATGGACTACATTATTTTGCATAATGTTGTATCAGTGATTTCTAGTGATATGAATATGGTTAGAGACAACATGAACTCTTAGATTTATTTTAAATCAATATGTATTATTTTAAGTGAACTTCCATATTGTTTTTTTTAACTATTTTGGAAATATCAAATAGAATAAAGTTTTAAACTCAATTTTTTAAAGTTTCAATTCTTCTATCCAGTTAGAGAAAGTCTACAGAACTTTGGGTGCCTGACTCTCATTATCATAGATTTCCATATTGATGTGGTATACAATGTATTCAAAAGGGAAGCCAAAGTGCAATCATGACTTACTATGGAGACATTGACTAGGGAGACACTGGGCAATAATAGGTTTGGTAAAACGGATGATAAGAAAGTGATTTTCTATTGGAAATTTCACCATGAACTAGCCAATATTGTATTTTATCAAGGCAGCCAGAGTTATATGCATGCAGCAAAACTATTACTCTAAAAGCTTTTGATAAAAGAGATGGATTACTTGAATACATGTAATTAAAAAAACTTATTAAGATAAAGTATGAACCTAAGTATAATTAAAACAAAGAGAAGTATTTCTCTTATTGCTTCCAGCAAGAGCAAATTTTCAGTCAGAAATCAACAATTCCAATAATTGTAATTCACATTGAAAAGCACTAATTATTCAGAAATCAGTTCAGTAAAAATTTTAGTAAATTCCACATTGTTTGAAGGACTACAACTTTCTCTTGAACCAAAATGAAATTCCTTACGGCCTAGTTTAAATTTTCACACAGTTGTAAAAGAGTCTTAGAACCCAATGGCCAATTTATTAGAAAAAAAAAAAATAGTCCATTTAGGGATAGCTAGGGACAAAGGGTCCTCTTTCAAGTTAGGTTTTCCTTTTTTAAAGAGAGAAGGACAGTGAGAGAGAAAGAGAGAAAGAATCAATTTTTATTGAATTTTTCACATGGATTTTGTTGCTCTGATACTTAGTTGTGTACATGGTGCTGGAGTTTGAACCCGTGTACTTGCACATGCCAGGCAAGCTCCATAATAGCTGAGCCACTTCTCCAGGCCCAAGTTAGGTTTTCTTAAGCAGAGATAGCGTTGTGCTTTACATGTGGCAGCTTGTAGAAATATTCAAATATTCAAACACATATTTGGTTTGCAGCATTATTATATCTACTTGATACTCTTGATTAATAGTTCTATTTCTAGATTGTAGTTTGTGTTCAATGAAATTTCTACATCTGAGCTTTAAGTGTTTCATGAAATTGTATGAAAGGTAGACTAGAAAATTTGGTAGAGCCATTTTCGTGATTTATAAGTCAGGATTGTTCTGTGTATTTGTGTAAATGTTGATTGTGTTCAATCATTAATTTCATTTAAGGTTAGGTTTATATAAAGGAATGTGAAATATTTTTATTTTCTGGGATAAGGAAATTACTAGATTTTATGAGGTTCTTTTTCTAAAAAGACTGTTTTAGAGAAAATAGTTGTACCTTTTTATTTGATATGTTTTAGTCAATGATAACTTTATGTTTAAATTGACATGTGTTAACGGATTATACTCAGTTAAACCTAAATAAATTAATAAATCAGGTTATTATCATTTAAACACTGCTTTCAGAAATCACATTTTTGCTTCTGGGTTTTAATCTTACAGGGCTAGCTCATTTCTATTACAATTAATACCCAATAAATAAAATGGCATAATGAAAAATGAACTTTAATGCTTTCCACTAAGAAATTATATTTGACTATGAATAACTTTAAGATAAAATGTCAATGGAATACCTGCTGTGTGTACATGTGTAATCACTGTTTTAATAAACAGAACTAAAATATTTATGTGACAGAAATGCTGAGATGGGTAAAAGATCCTACTGCTAAACTATCTTTAAAAAAAAAAATTGGACTCAACAGAACTTGTCACACTGAAGTCAGAACAGTAAAACCTGACAGAAGTAATGGGAAGTAGTCTGCAAATAAACCTTTCAGTAAAGAAAACACATGTAATTTCAGTGACAATCTCATGAGCTCAGTTATTTGTTGACTATTTTTACGGTGGAAACAAATTTGCTGGGAGAAATTTGTGAAGCTAGAGAGAAATTTCTTAATTTAATAACAGAGTAGATATGTCCTAAGAAAAATCTATGGAAATAAAGCATATTTGGGCAGATGGTATATGATAACTAAGAAACCAAGAATCATGTTTAATTCTACTTCTACATATTTGAGACAGACAACTTTAAATCATTTTTCGAAGAATTTTAATAATGAGTTAATTAAATTTGGCAAATATTACTTAACATTTTGTATTTTATCAAGATTAGATAAGGGTATTAATTGAACTTTACTAGTTAGCATTTATTGTTATTTTTGATCAAATCACTGATGTTACTTCTTATTTATTAATAAGTAAAATTAATTTGATATAGACTGGGATAACAGGATAAAGAAGTATATATATGCATACTATCTTTATAAATGCATTTAAAAATATCTTAAAATATTGTATATGCTGCTATCTATATCTATATTGAAATAAATATGAGTTTATGCTGATTAAATTAGCATGCTTGAATATGAAATATATAACATCTAATATCAAAGAAGTGAAATGAATTGGATGTATATTTTATGAACAATTGGAACCACACTAATATGTAATATTATGAAGCTGTCTGGAAAGTCTCCAGATGTTTAAAAAAGGGGTTGAACAAAACTATATAATTCATGGGTTAAAGAAGAAATAAAAAAAGAAGAGGAAAACATTTTCATTGGAATGAATTTGAAAGCTAACACATTACATCTTGTGGGTTATTTAGAAGATCTTGAATGACTTTTTCAAAAGTAAAAGATAGTAATCCACTCACATTTTGTTCATTTGTAAGAAAGGCAAATTGATATATATTATTCAATGAGATATCACAGTAATCAAAAGGAATGAAAAAATTTAAGTTCAGTATTATGGATAAATATCACAGACATATATTTAGAGAAAAAGCCAAACACACTTGAATACTAATGGAGTACCTCCCATGTGCATTAATTGTAAAACGGCAATAACCACACTACAATAGTAGGAATTAGCATGGTAGTTAGCCTTAAGGGTTGGTGCCTGGAGAGAAGTGTGACAGAGTATTCTAGGGGCTGGAAAAGCCTCTTATTTATGACAATAACAGTATTTTCAGGGTAAACATGTGCACACTCAATGAACTGTATACATTAGGTATTTCATCAAATACAAATTCTACCCCAATTAAAAATACTTTATCACAAAATATTCCATTTATTCTCATGACAAAATCCAATGTTGATAATACTCTTTCTGTGAGATGAAGGAAATAGTTGGTGTGATGTATTACTGCTGAGAGTGTACATTGGCATAAACATCCTGGAGCAGAAATTGGCAGTATATATCAAAATTACACACATATATATAGTTTCTTCCAACAATTTCATGTCTAGGGAGCTATTTATGGATATTCTTATACATGTGAAATGATATAGATACTATTTTATTTATTTATTTATTTATTTTAGTTTTGTCTGAAATAGCAAAATATTATTAGCAACACAAAATTCCAAAAACAAAGAATTGGTTCAATAAATCATAGTATATCCACAAATATGTTAATAAGTACTGTGAAAGAATAAGAATGAGAAAACATATGGAAGACAATGAATTTTCTCTCAGATATATTTTTAGTTGAAAGATTATGTGCTGGGAATAAAGCATGCTATGTCCTACCTTTTATGCAAACAATAAGCATAAATGAAAATTTATTTCTATACTTATGTCTACAAATTTAATTAGCTCTGATTGGTAACCTAAGAATATATTTTCAAGTAAGGAGCTAATTATTTCAAATAATACTTTTAGGCACGTATTTTAATGTAAGACATTGGAAACCATTAAGTACACACTATTTTCAAACACAGAAAAGAGTATCATAAAATGAAAACTAACATCTTTACAGTAGTGAAAATTAGAAAAAAGCATCATAATTAAATTGCTAATTTCATATCATCAGTACTCAGTCATACTGATATCGTGGTAAACATGAGATATGTATGATGGTGAGAAAAAGATATGAACCCACAGCCCCATCTAATGATGATATACACAATTTGATACCTATCCGATACAGTATCTGAAGAGCATGTTTGAATGCTGAAAAAAAAATGAGAACCTTCCAAAAACAACAGACTGAGGAGACATAATTAATGAAGGCAGAGAGGTATCCCATACTATATTTGGAAAAAAGTCTAAAATCTTAGTGAATATTCTTATGAATGCCAATTAAATTCCACACAAGGGTAAAATGTAAACAAAATCAATAAATCATACCTCATTTTGAAAAAAAGTACTATTTCCCTACTCTATTGTTTTTATCATTTTAATTACTTGAAAAAGAGCACTCTTCCTTTCCATGTTATATATGAGAAATAAGTAGTATAATGATACTTTCCTAAGTAGTTACTAAAAAATTGAAGGTAGGCAATTTTGTATTAAAATAGACATGCAACTAATATCTGTCATGAAGTTTAACTGGAAAAAAAATGGTTTGTAGTTAAGTTTCTTTGCCTTCAATTGAAAAGTGCAGTAAGGAAGAGAATTCAGAAAAAGAAAATAAATGTATGTTAACATCAATATTTGTAAAAGACATTCTTGTTTTTCAGAGGCATAAATTATTTTAATTATATATGTAGCTTTTTCTCTAGCTATTCCATAAATTTTCTTGTCCTATTTGCTGTTAATGTAATTTACTACCATATAAGATAAGGTTTTCTTACTGCTTATAATAACATGTTCAATCAATACACTAAAATCATTAAAATGAGGTTATTAATAGTAAAGCTTACTAAAAGTGAGTCCATTATTTCTATTGTTACACATGAACTATTTGTATAGAAGTTATATGTGTGTGAGCATGTGTGCATATATTTTTTCAAAAAAGTATGCATCAATTGAAATTGACATTTCATGAAATATTTGTCAACTTAGTATTCATATAAAATCATAAAAAGCTGTAATATATGATTATGTTACAACTTCTGTAGGCATAATTTTCTTGTGCATCCGTGTCACCCTTCAGGGTTGTTGAAGAGAAATAAGCTTTTCCAACGTTAAAACAAGTGTTTGTTAGAGAAAATTGAAATTGAAAATGCAGGAAGAAATGTGTTTCATTTTCAAGTTAGTGTTCTCTTGTAATATTTAAACTTTTACATAAATGAATCTCCTCCTTTATAAATAGTCTCTGATTGAATTTAATTCCACATTTAGCATATAATGTAGGCTAGTTTCCTTACTTACATTAGAATGATGCCTTCTTCTTTCCTAAGATTTTAGTGCTGATATATTATTTGAATTTCAGTATTCAATTCATTCCAATATCTCCTGCAATAAATAAAAGATAATGTTTTATAAAGTTATAATTATGCAAAATTCACATTAGAAGTATATTTGGTACTAGTAACATTTTCCCATATAAACTTGACTAGTAAAATTCCAAAAATATAAATTATTTAATTGAATTGGTGAAACAATAATGTCCAACAATATGACATGGTGGGCATAAATATTTAAAGACTTGGACACAGAAATGGAAGAATAAGTAGCTCAATGAAAAGAATAATCTTAAACCATTAAGGGAATTACTACCAGCATAAGAATTAAATTACTATGCTGCGTTAATAGCTGCTATTTTGTTTTTAAATTTCCAATTGTTTCTCTGGAATTTGTATGCACTTAGACATCCCAGGCCATGTTAAAATAACAAAGGTCGCCTTCACATTTCAGCAGAATATAACATCCTAAAATTTGCAATTCTTTTCAATAGTAAAAGGTCATATATACCACACTGACTGCCTTATCACTGGGGAGGTGACAAAATCAGCTCCACAAAGATTGAATGTGATTATCAACACTAAAAGGAATGTAAACTTTAATAATTTAAATTAGCTAACCCAGGGGCTGGAGTGGTGGCTCTGTAGTTATGGCGCTTGCCTGGCATGTGAAAGTACACAGGTTCAAACCCCAGCACCAACGTACAGAGCTAAGTGTCAGAGCAACGAAAGCCATCTGAAAAACTCAATAAAAATTGATTCTCTCTGACATTCTCTCTCTCTCTCTCTCTCTCACTGTCCTTCTCTCTTAAAAAAAATAGGTAAACCAAAATTTTTATTCTTATTTACTTAAAATATAAACTATATATCTCAGCATTCAAGAGACAGCTAAATTATAATCAAGAAAAATCATGCCAAAACAATTTATAGTGACTGAAATTATTGATAAACTTTTAGGGGAACATTCTATTATTTATTTTTTGTACTCAGTAGAATAATAGTCATTTAAGGTCTGTTTAATGATGCTTTCTAGAATTTCTTATTTTGAATAAAAATCAATAACATCAATTATATCTCTAAAATTCTGTTTCTCATTTTTATCTGTACACTGAATGGAGAATAAGATAAAATTGTAGAGAAAAGAGCTATTTATTTGAAAAATTAATATAAAAAGATTGAAAGACACTTTTAAGCTGTTTATAGAATTCTTTTAAAAGGAGCACATCAAAAGTTAGACACTGTTTCATAGCCTCAAAATGTTCAATATCAATGTCATGATTCCAGTTAACCCACTGATGACAGCACTCATAATAAACGCAATGATATTTCCTCAACTGTTTCCACAATTGTTGGAAAATTTCATCTGATCCAATTCCAAAAAAACTTTCTAAAATACATTGAAACTTTTTGTAGTAAGGTAATAAATAATGATAACAAATGAAATTTAAATGCAATTTTCTGTAGACTATTTCTTCTATGGAAGAAAAAATGGGACTATGTTCTATGGGTGATTTATATCAAATGAAAATATGACTACTATTTTCTGTGCATTTTTATTATTAAACTGTATCTGTTTCCTTATATACATGGTATTATATGCACAGGTATAATATATTCCATAGCATGCATTGTTTTAATACATATTTGTTGAGAACGTCTTATTTATGCTAATAGGAAATTATCTTATCTATTTATTTTATTGGTGCATTATATTATAATTAATAGTGGGCTTCATTGTGTTATATAATGAAAACACAAAACATAATATGGTCTATTTAATTTCCTGTTCCCCTCTTTTCCCTCTGTTCTTCCTTCCTGTCACCTCTTTCTCTAGTCTAACTGTACCTGTGCTATTTTCATAAATTATCTTTCCTTACATTTTTCCTATTTAATTTCCACACCTGAGAGAAAACAGAGGACTCTTGACTTTTTGAGTGTGGCTTAAATCACTTAGCACGTTCTCCAGTTCTGCCCAATTTCCTACAAACGACATACTTTTCTTTTTCTTTATAGCTAAGTAAAACTTCATTCTGAATGTATATCATGTTTTCTTCATCTGTTGACAGACCACCTGGATGGGTTCCATAACATTTATTATAGTTTTTCTTAATTTTCATAATTGTTCTTTTATATTAGTCCATTTGATAATTAAAATATTCAAATTTATAGGAGGTTTAGGTTTTCTAGTACATTGTTAACTTTTTCTAATATTTATTATTTTTAATTACATGTAGTCATTATTTATTACATTTTTGTTGTTAGAGAAATTTATTATATTAGCATACTCAATTTACCATCCCTATCTGCAAGCTTTGACACCTTACTTGTATTCTTTTGTTTGCTAATATATTTATAATTTTCCCTTTGCATTTGATACTTCTTTAATCTGTAATTCTCTCTTCCCATTGAATTCACTTCCTAAGATTGCTGTAACAAAGTACCAAGTACTGGAGGCTTACTACCACAGAAATGGATTATGTACAGTTCTGGAGGCTGCAAGCTCCAACTGGTGCTGTCCCTGAGGACATACTCTCTCTGAAACTTGTAGGACAGCCACCTTGCCAGCCTTGGATAGTGTTGCTAGCAATCTTTGGCCTTCCTTAACCTGCAATTGCTGTACTTGAAACTCCTCTCACATCGTATGCTCCCTCAAATTCCTTGTTCTTCTCATCGTATAAGGACAACAGTCATAATGGATTAAGGACCATCCTTATGATGTCAACTAGATCATGTGCATCTGAAGACCATATATTTAGTAGTATCATATTTGTAGGTATTGGGAGAGAACTTCAACATATCTTTTGGGGGGACATAATTCAATCGTGAACACTCAAATATGAGCACAACTTCCTCTTTAATATTCTTTGTCTCTGCTCAAATGATGGCATTCATGGTGGTCATTTCCAACAACCCCTAACAAAAGAATAACCCTCTCCATTTTGTGCCTTTAACCATCTCTGTTTTGTTTTCATAACACTGACCTTTACCTAACAAAATATTTTTGATTCTGCTTATTAAATCATTTTCTGTTTGTCCCCCTAAATACTGAAACACATGACGGTGACGTGTTCTCAATTTAATTGACTCTTCTGTCTCCACCAACTTCAGCAATGCTTAGAAATAGGTGTCTAATAAATATATGTAGATTCACTAATTAATAAAACCAGATAAATTAGAAATTTATCAAATGTCTCATTGTAGTAACTTACGGCTTTTCTCTATAATAATGCTATATGAATCAGGGCTTCAATGCAGTAATAATATTTTAAAATTGCAAACACTATTTTGGTAATTTACTCTGTTGAAAAATGTTAAAATATTTCACGAGGTTTCTCTGACTAGGCATAGTTTAGACACTGGTTTTTCAGACTTCTTTTGTAGGTGAAATAACAGTATTCCAGTTATTTGTAATTCTTATGGGTTTATCTTATAGTAACTGTTTTATACTTTGTAAATTTCAGTTTGTTCTTTTTAAAACATCACTTAATTTTAATTTTTCTGACAGATTGGCTTCCTGTCTTTGTGCTTCTGGGCACAATTCTATTTTAGTGATGTTTCCTTTCTGCTTCACATAGTGTGCAGATGTGGTGATGAAAAACAAATTCTAAGAAAATGCAGAGCACATAAAATTGACTTAACATGCACTGTATTTTATTTGCTGTAATTAAATAGATTTCCAAAGCAAATTTAAAAGTTTCAGCAAAAGATTTATAAATCTGCTTCTGACACCATTATATAGGATATTTGCAGCACATTTAAGTAATTTATCAGTTATGTATAATTATAAATTGTGGTCACTATGTGAAGTTATTTCTTAGTGAATAGCACGATAGGTAACATAACTTTGCTGTGTGATTTGTACATGCTATTTGTACCTTTTGCAAATATTTAGATCCTTGAAAATGAGTAGATATTTTATATTTGTTGGGTTCTTTTTTTGCTACATCTATTTTTTTCAGAGTGTGCTTTTTTATCCTAACTATTTCCTCAAGGAAGGAATTAATCAAGTTTACTGCATATACATAAGCTAATTGTCCTTGTTCATCATCATTTTAATACTAACACTAAAATATTCTTCTTTATAAATGATTATTATTCTTTTATTGAGTAGAAAATGTATACCATATTTCTGAATACTTGCTATGTGCAGAATTGACTTTATTGGTTGTTAATCCCTATATACAGAATAAAATTTCATGAAAAAATGTGTAATTTACTGTCATAGATCATGCATGATTTGTATTTAATGAAATTATATATCACATCATGAATCATGCATTCCATGACTCATTTCAAATCATGAATCATATTTCATACACAAAATGTACATTATTTCAAGGGAGTGTTGTCTTTTATTTCTCTTAGAGACACAGTTGGGTGAAGTGTAAATAATGGAATTAGTTTATTATTGCAAAAATAATACTGGCATATGGCAATAGTGCTTATAAGTCACATTTCTGGGGTCATCTAGAAGTCAGTAAGGTAGCTCTGCTGACATTAGCTGACTTAGTTAATACAAAGGGACTTAGCCAGCTGTCAGCTCATTAATGATGGTTTCAGTTTGAATTATGGAAGCAAGTTATGATTAGGCCACATATTTCCCCTTGTAGCAGGCCAACCCAGGGATGCTTTTAATACACTGGCAGAAAGTGAAAGGACAATAGTTAATATGTTTTTATAAGCCTTTAATTCTATTACGTTTGCTTAGAAATCCTTAGCCAATGCAGATTCCATGCTTACTATCTTTCATGGTGGGAAGGGATATCAGTCATATAGCAAAAAGAAGAAATGAAGAATCTTGGTCAGTTTTGAATCTTCCACAATGGATTTGTGTCACATAACTTAATTACAAAAACTGGTCAAATATAATGTAAACAAATCATGGATGTAAAATAAAATTGAGTTTCTTATAAGATATAAGCAATTTTTTAAATCTCTTTTTTATTGCTATTATATTGTCAATGGCATCATTTTTATTGGTAATGGTTATATTTTTATTTGTCCATCACAAAAAGAATAATATTTGTAGATTTATCAAAATAAAATTGGTAATCATAAGTATTTTGAAAGTATAATAATAGTGTAGTTTACAAGATCTTGGTGTTTAATGCACTAAAAATAATAGTTTAATAATAAAATATGAAAAATTTAATGAACAAATATATAATTGTATTGTGATATGTGTTCTTGATGATCCTATTTTCATATATTTCAAAACACTATTCTGAGAAGTAATCCACAACTTCATTCAGAATGAAATCAGATTGAAAATGGATATATGGACCAACAAAGACCACATACTCATTATACTAAACATAGTTTAAGAGTGCAATGATTAAGTCTGTCATTATACTTTTCAATTCTTTTGCTTAATTTAGAAAGCTACCTAATAATGTTGTCATTTATTAAGATGTTTTAGCTGGACGTGGTGGTGCATTCTTGTACCAGCAATTCAGGATTTGGAGGCATAAGCTTTTTTGTAATTTGGTGTCCAACCTTAATAACTTAAAGAAATCCCATCTCAAAATAAAACAAAAAAGGTTGGGGACGTAAAGCACTCCTAGGTTCAATTCTCAGTACCAAGAAAAAGCTACATGTACACATTATGTTTGACTAAAATTTATCAAATACTGATTTCATGAACATTATTCCCTCCTTACATCTCTTATCTTACAAATTAATCATTAAATGTTACACTTTGTATTTTTGCTTCTCATGAGGTTGATTAGAATGAGTTCTGAAGTGATTACAGTAAAAAGTTCAGTGGCATCTCTTAAATTGGTGCTGATATTGGAGCAGAAGAGGTCACCCATTGACTTAAAATATCAATATCTGGATATTCGCCCAACCCAGGGCTATTGAGAGAATGAAGCTCACAAAGTAGTCTCTAGCTTAAAAGAAGTGAGAACTGTACCAATAGATGAGTAGGCATACAAACAATATGAAAATGCAAGGAAACAAATCACCCCAAATAACACTCCATCACAGAGGAGGAGATGTCAGAGAAGGACTTCAGAAAGTTCATAGTTAAAATGTTCTATGAGCTAAAAGAAGATGTAAGTGAAATCATAGAGGAAATACATGAAATGAAAGATCACTTTAGTAAAGAGATAGAGATTCTGAAACTAAAACAAAACAAAACAGAAATCCAGGAAATGAAAGACTCAATAAAGCAAATTAAAAATTCAGTGGAAATTATCACCAATAATTTAGACCATTTGAAGACACATTTTCATTAATCAAAGACAAAGCACTTGACCTTGAAAATAAAACTAACCATAAAGAATATTTAAATGTGTTAAAATATTTTTATTTAAAATATTGACAAGTAAGGAATTAATATGATCAAGGCTTGAGGTGAGCATGTGAGCAAATGAGCATGTTCATTTTCTCAACTATAGAAAGCAGTTCTCTATGTCATGTATATCAGAATATCATGATGTCCACCTTAAATGCATACAACTTTTATAAAAATAAGAAACTTAAAGTGAAAAACCTATGTGAATGCTCTACAATGTATTTTGCCTCAAAGGATAAAAAAATATGAGGACCATAGGAAGACAAAAGTAGTACATAAATGTTGATAATGGGTTATTCTAAGGAATATATTACTAATACAAACTTATCGTGTAATAGCTATCAATACTACATTTTTACTATAAGTAATTCAGCACTGAATTATGAGACTTCATAGATGTTGTTATGAAAGAGGATATATCTTTCACCTTTCTTGCTGAAAAGTTTCCTTCCAAGACAGAGGCTGGAAAACTTTTTCTTTGAATGGTCCAATAATAAAAATTTTGGACTTTGCCAGATATGTGATTTCTGTTGTAGTTACTCAACTTTGCCGTAGCAACACTAAATCTACCAATGCCTAAATAGTTGCATTGGACTATGTCCCAAGAAAATTTTATAAGAACAAAATGTCAGATTTGGCCCATGGGCCTAATATAGTCATAAATGGTAAATAAGACTACCAGATGACTGGCTAAATTTGACTTTCAGATAAACATCAAATATTTGTGTATAGTATGAATTTAATCCCAAATTGAGTCCAGAATAAATTTATATTATAAAATTATTTATCTATATATGAAATTTAAACTTGAGTACTCTGAGTTTTTCTGATTGTCCAACTTGTTCATAGTTTACTTTACTCAACTTTGATGGAAGTAATCTCACTCATAAGACGTAAGTATGCTGTGAGGAAGTCCAAAACAGGAGAGTAAAGAAGCTTCATGTAAAAAAAGTCAAGAAAATATGAAAGAGAAAGGTGCAGTACGCACACGGTTACTCCAACCAACCCTGAAATTTCAATTCCAGCCTCCATCTGAATAAATGCATAAGAGTTATGAACCAGAAATTTGGGCACATACTTATATCCCAGTATGAAAAACCATGCCAGGATAATAAAAGGATCATCACCTTATCAGTCACATTTTATATGCTTTGTTATGGACTGTATCTGGCATACCAACTTGCACGGTTAAAAATGACATTTTTGACAACTCTATGTGAAATTGCAGTCTAAAAATTACTGAATATTACAGAAATATTTTGTATCATCTCAATCATTGCATCTGTATTTGTAATTAGTTACCCAATGAAGAAAACAGTAACTTTATATAGAACCACAAGCATTAAATACTTTGTTTTAGAATTGGACAAAATTCAAATATCATTTAATGTCTTCCCCCTCTGTGCAAGAGATGTATTGCAATTAAATCATTGCGTTTAGTGCTATCTGCTCAAATTTTAGCAATGTGGAGCTGAAAATGACTCTTGCTCATGGCATAAAGGCTTAGGGGTCCATTTCATAATTTGCTTTTAGCTGTAGACCATTAAAAATGTTTTATTTGAAACAAAATATAACTTCTTTATTAGTAAAAAAAGAAGAAATATAACTTCTTTATTATTAAAAAAGAAGAAGAGTAGATTTCAAAATGTGCTGTGCAAAATTGTCACTTGGAAGCTGATTAAATATAGAAATGATAATTATTCCCTATGAATGTATAGTGCAAAACTGCATTGGTACCAGGAAGATGAAGAGAAACCAAAATTTTAACATTGTACTGCAGGCAACATTTTGGAAAGCTCTGAATTGAATCTAAAAAATTGAGGAGTTCTAATGTCATAAGTAAATGTTTTTCTTACTGATTTCTAATTTATTCTTTTCAATTACCTAGATTAAAAAAAATAGTAACTTCCATTCACAGTTACACATACACACACACACACACACACGCTTCAGTAAAATTGCTGTGAAAGTCCTATATTAGTTTTCTGAGAACTCCAAGTTGACAGCAGAATCTGCTTCTATAAATAAGAAACCCATGAGAAGATATGTGAGTGATAAATTCTGTTTACATTTATATGAACATGTTTTATGAATTGCAATAGTAGAGTACTTTGAAAGAATTTGCTTTGGGGTTTCAAACTATATTTTGTTAACTCATTTCTATACTTCATTATGTAGCTGCAAAATAATATTCCTAAAAGTTGGTAATGTCTGAATTTTGCCCCATTTACGTCTGTTTCTAAAATTAAATGTAGCACTATACATGTAAGTTAGATACCTGTGGTATAAATCCATACAGATTTCTAAGCAAATGCTTACAATATATTACTACTAATAATAAAACAAACACTAACAATGTGTGTTTTGTGCCATTAATAAATATTTTAATAGTAAGATTACTGCCACCATAACACTATCAAGAAAAATGAATAAAACATTTTTTAAATAAGTCAATGCTTAACTTGGTCAAGTAATTTAATCAAGTATGCTATAAAATTACTTATTGTCATAACTAAGATAGTCTAGCCCCGCTCTATGCAGAATCTCAGTCTACATGATCAATATAATGTAGTTATCACATATTAATCATGTTATTTACTATGTATATAAATCAAACCACTTGAACCCACAGGTATTTTTTATTGTTGCTTGTTTAGTGTGAAATTTCAATGAGGTATAGAACTTGGCACTAAGTCTCAGTTCCTAAAATTCTGCTTGACATATGAACTATAACTTCTTTTTCTAGATTTTCTTCTATTTCCACATTTTCTCTAAAAACATAGGACACAGTTGCCAGAATTATTGCTAAATAGTATGGATGCTATTGCTCAATTCAATGCTCTTTCTCTACCATGATCAACACCACATTGGTATTAACTATGGCTCTAGTAGTGCTCATAAACTTTACTTTGGACCTTTATTATCTGATACAATTTTTCAATTCTGATTTTTTGAGATTTCTGTAAAGATTGTTCTTTTTATGTAAAATTTTACTGATTTTTCATTTTTGAGCTGCCAAGGATTAATTTAAAAGAAACATTCTAGTTCCTTCTCTTTAATCAATTGGCTAATTAGTATAATTACTATACTAATTGTTAAATATTTCCAGCAGATCAGCAGAAGTAACATTCGCAGCCATATACTATTGTAGGATTAGTACATGTTCCTCTCTCAGATGCATTCCATTTCATTGCTTGTTGAATGAGTCTGAGAAACAACAAGTCAAAATCAACCAGGACCTGAGCTTGAAATATATGCAAGTACATAACATACCTCTTACCTTTCATGACTTTCATTCATTTCCTCTTTTCAACAAAGGATTGCTCCCTCTCTCTCTCTCTCTCTGCCTTGCCCACTCTATATTCCCAACTGGAGGGTATAGAAACATTCATTTTTAGATATTATCTCAAGGGAATGGAATCTCTTTATAACCAATTTGTGTTATTCCACAGCCAGCTCATCTCACTCTTCACAGAGAAAAAAGGAGTCAAGGCTCCATATCAGTTTGATTGCCTGGGCACATATGATAAATAAAATTTTCTTAGGAGATTTGTATGACTCTTATATTTTATTAGTGTGTAGTTGAATAGCAACATTCTGACTTTCTGCCAACAATGTTATATAATTTGTTGTGTAAATGTTGTATAATCTCTTCATGAGTTAAACAAATATTTATTAATACATGCTAGAATGTTTGCTAAATAATGCAATATTTTTAGAAAACCCCATACTTTATGAGATAAATGGACTTAACTGACATGTGTTCTGCTACTGTATGAATTACCCACATAGTGGAAAAATATATATAATTATAAATTGTCATGCCTTTTCTTTAAAATAAAAGCCTTAGCTCTTTTCTGTGACGTTAAGAGTAATTTATAATGAAGATTTTTATAAGTTGAATTCTGACTTCTATTACAAAACTTGTGTATGCTCAGAAGTACTGAAATAGTCTACCATAAAAGTCTAGCACTGTGCTACAGAAAGCATTAAAACTATACTGTTAATACAGGCACTTTCTAAAGATGTTAAGGATGGCAAAACCTACCCAAACAAGATAGAGAAAAATTACAATATGTTACCAAAACAATCACTTCTTGCACTAAAATGAAAACATCTATGTGAAAATATATTATAAAACTGTTATTATGGCAAGTAAATTTTTAGAGAGATATATTTCCTACATGAAAATGAAAAAAAAACAATAAAATAAAAAATTTAGCAGTTGCTAACTTACATAGCTCCATACATATCAAACAAAACAATTTGACATGGGGCAAAGGATATGAACAGAAAATTTACAAAAGAGAAAATTGGTATATAAAAATATTAGAAAGATATTTTAACCCAAAATATCAAGTGAATAAAAATAAAATTTCAATGAAACGCATTGCCATTTCCCAGAATTGTAATAAAGGAGAAAGTAAGGAAGAAAAAGAAAGAATATAAGGAAAACAAAGGAAAGTGAAAGGTAGAAAAGAGAAAAAGAAGGGACACTATGAGGCATTGGGTAAGACTGGAGAGTCAGACCTCAATCTTGCTGATTAGCCTAGAAATTGGGATCTATTGTGATTACTCTTCTGTTACTGTGACAAAAAACAAACAAACTTATCTTGGCTCGGTGTTTTAGAGGTTTCAGTTCCTGGTCACTTGGACCTGTTACTTTGGGCTGTGATGGTACAATGAATTATGGCGGAAGCTCATGTTGGAGAAGGCTGTTCACCAGCAAGAAAAACGGGGAAAAGGAAGGGGCCAAGATCCCACTATTCCCTTCAATGTCACTTCCACAGACATCTAACTTCCTTCCACTTGGTCCCAAATCTTTAAGATTCCACCACTTCCCAGTAGGGGGAAGCAAGCACTTAATACATTTGGGGAACATTCAAGATCCAAACTGCAACGTTGAATTAGTAGAGAAATTTGGCAATATGTGAGAAGAGTAAATATGCAAATATATTTCATTCCAAGAGTTCCATTCTGAATGTATGCAAATGTGCAAAGATATGATGGATGAGAATGCATTATTTGATTCTGTATGATTCTGTACGTGATCCCCCTCAAGAGGAAATTGAACCAAAACATTGAATTATGTAAACAAAATTTCATAATACAAGGAGAAAAAGTAAATAAAACTGATGTTGCAAAATTGAGGATGAAAAATGCAAATTGTATATTATTTTAAATGTGCAAAAATATGTGTGTTTGTGTATGTACATATGTATACATATATATGCATACACACATTTATATTTGATAACTATAATTGTTTGGAATATAATAACATTGCTTTACAAATAGTGGTTAATATTATTCTTAAGAGTTTATGGCATAAAATATAATTACACCCCATAGATATTAATCAAAATACTACAAAGTGGTATGGTATTCTAACAATTTCCTCTAGTAATTCATGTGAAATTTAGCAGAAAATAAGATTCTAGTTTGATCTATTACATTTTGGTTCAATAATTTTGAAAGCAAGCAAATGTGATAAGGAAGTGTGATTATCATTTCCTCTTTGTGGAAAGAAATAGATGAATCTAACACAAACTCACAAAAGATATTTAAAGGTAAGTTTTCACACTTGTGTTTAATCTGAAAGACAGCTAATATTAAATAAGTTATCCAGCATAATTACTGAAAAGACATTAAGGAACACCATTTAGGGTTTTGGATTCCTTCAATTGAATTAAATTCTGTTAAGCTACTTAATATTTGCCATCTGCTAAATCATTTACAGTGTCATAGTAATAATTTCCTATGTTAATAGTCTGTCTAAAAGACATTTACTTGTTAGAGAAGAGATGTTCCCTGGGTAAAGACATAATTTTAATTAAAACTCAATGTTTAGATATGCTCTAATCTTTTTTAGTATTGCATAGAAGTAACCATCCCCATAGTCACTTAGTATTTTAAATTTAATTTGTTAGCAATATCAAAGGCCATTTGTATATGCTTAGTATGTCTTACACATAAGCTATCCATACAAATACAATTTGAAGCCCCCCCCAAGTATTGAAATTTGAGCAAACAATGCATGGCTTTGAGAAATTTATTTTCCTACTTGTAATTTCAATATGCAGAGGGCTAAAGACACTATTTAGTAATAATACCCCCCACCGAGTCATCAACAAGACATATATACTATATATACAAAAAATTTGCTGTGTGTTTAAAATTGATGAACAGTATCACAAATTGTATTTTCAACTTAAGCAGAGTATCTATTAATGTACATCTGCAATGCTGTACATTCAAAATTAAAAAGATGAAAATATGTACTTTCATAAAAGTACTGATAATTGTAGTGGAAATGATATAGAAATACATTTAATACTTATATTTTTGGTTCATTTACCAAACTTAAAACACTGTTTGCAGATAAATAAGTAAAAACATTTCCATCCATAAGTCTGTTATTAATTTTGATTGCTCATCTATGATAATTATTTGAATATATCCCCAAGATGGGACTTCACAAAGTCATTTTTTTTATACTACTCAGTAATCAATCATGTTTCTATAGGTGCATGAGAACTAAATAAATTTAAAAGAATTGCAATTGACTAGGAAGGGGCTAGGAAGTTTTTCTTGTGCTAGGGGCTATTTGAAACATTAATTCTGACGAATACCTTTATTCAGAGAGATTTTTCTATGCTAATTTCTGTCTTTCAGGTTGAAATTACCAGAATTATTAGGATTATGATTGGTTTCACTTAATAGAACAAATATTTTTATCATCATAATTGTGTGGTGCAACCTGCTCCACTATACAAATAATCAACAAGCACTTCTTCTTTGCTGAATTGACAAATTTCATTTAGCATACTAACATACGAAGCTCTTTCACCAAGAAATTGGTGGAAATGTATCTATCATTCCCCTCTGAATAATTTACTGTAATCTTTAGCAACTGGGGAGAGTATATATTAAAGAGTAGACACTGGAGCCAGCCATATACTCTTGAAGCAAACACAAACACAATCACCTATGTGTTCCTGAGAAACATCCTAGTCATTTTCCAAGATTTGCTTAAAATTAACTCACATATACATATACATGTAAATTAGTTATTGACACGCAAATCTGTTTTGGAGTCTGACCTTCATTCTATTTCATCAGCTGCCCTAGAGTGACCTTGTGACAATTATTGGGGTCTGACCTTCACCTCCATTTCATCAGTCGCCTTAGTGTGATCTTATGACTATTTGCATAAGCTCCTTCTGAAAGGGCTGCTAGGTTGTGCTTTGTTAAAGATTAGGGTGGGTTAAAACGTTTTACCGACAGGTTACTCCCTAGTTTTTGTCTGTACCCTAGTTTTTTTGTCTGTACTGAAATCTACATAACACCTGGCAACTCCCTTAGAAGGATTATTGATTCCTTGGCTGTCTCCCCTCCTCCTCTATAAAAACCCGTGTGCCTTAAGAATAAACGGATTCTGAGCTGCCATCAGCTGCATGTGGTTGCCTCGTTTACCAGGCTGGGAGGGAAGGGGTCCCCAGACGAGGGGGGACCTGGGTTCCAGCCGTCGGCACTCACCCTCCTCCCGATCGGCTCCTGGGGGGCAACCCAGCTCCCCACAAATCTGAATATATGTATGCCCTCCCACTTAAATACATGTATAAATATATTTAATTGGAATGGTATATATACTGTTTCAGACAACATTGCTCATAGAGAAAATGGATTCAAAACACAAAATCTATTAGTATTTTTACTTAGGTTAGATAAACGCATCATACTTTCCAATTCTTCAGTGAATTTTCTCATAGGAAAGATGAATATTACACCACCATCACTACATTCCCTATTTAATATCTCTACCAGGACATCTGTTAGGAACTAAAAATTAATATTTGTGATCAGGAATTTTTCTTTTTTGCCTACCATCTTCACATTTTTGCTTCCTTCTCTATTTCCAATATCAGTTAAAAACAAAGATCACTATTTCAGTTATTAAGGTTAAAGTAATGTTGGTAGCAATATTTGAATTCCCTGCATAGTACACCAACAGTAATTCAATGATGAATTTGCCAATTTGTTTCCACATTAACACAGCTAAATCTTTTCTTCTTCTGCAGGTACATTCAAACACCATGATCTCTTTCACAGTCTATTCAAATAACATTGCAAAGGGTCTGTCTACATTTGCTCTTAGGCCAGGAAACTATGCTCTTGTGCAACAAACAGAAGCCTCCTTCAGATTGTGAAGACCTTCACTACAAATTTAAATAAATGAGAAAAATTGCATTAACATGGTAAAGAAATATATTCCAAAATGTTAATTAATGATATCCTACCTTCTTACATAATATGGAATAAGAGACCTCTGGTCCCAGGCCATCAGGTGTGCCCAGAACACTCCAGAGGATTCCCGACTGTAGCCATCCCACCCAGCCTAGCTGCAATCCCCACTACCATGAGAGCTACCTGACCTCATGTTCTAGATCAGTAGGAGTGCCCAGGACACCCTGAGGATCCCTGCCTGGAGTCCTCCCTCCCAGCCCTGATGCTGCTGTGTGGGCCCCAAGGTTTCTGGACACAGGCCAGCAGTAGTGTCCAAGACACTCCCAAAGACCTCCACCTGGAACTGCCCAACTGCAGCGCACACCCACCAGGTCCAGATATATTGGGAACTCCCCCATTGCCAAAGATCCCCGGTTCCATTGCAGTGCATAAAAAGACCCATTCCAGCAAGCTCAACAATACTGAGAACCCAGGACCCAGAAATGCATTCTGCTGCTGCACTTCTAAAATCCAGCTGGTTGCCCTGCACTACCAACAGATTCCAGATCATGCCCAGGAGCCTAGATTCAATAGGTACAGCAAAACCAGGCTCCAGGTAGAAACAACTTTCTGTATGAAGGTGGTCATCAGAGGGGTGGTGTCTGACCCACAACTTCAATCTGCAAGGAAGAAGCACCTACAGACCTACCTTGTTTCCCAAGTGAGAGTCACAATTCAAAGATGAGGAATAAAACTAGAAAATGTACACCTCAAACCCACAATTCCCCTACCAAGGAGTGGCATGAAAACCTGGAAAAAAATCATCAAAGATTATCAAAGAAAAAGACATTCTGAAAAATGAAGTCATGGAACTAAAATCTTCAGTCCATCACATCAGAGGAAAGATGGAAGAAATTAATAATAGACTAACATCTGTAGAAAACAGTTCCTCAACTCTTGAAGAAAGAACTTCCAACAAGGAGGATAGGCTAAGCAAGTCTGAACACACAGATCACAAAAAAGAGAAAAAATTCATAGAATATGAGCAGAATTTTCAAAATTCTGGGACAAAGTCAGAAGAAACAATATAAGAAAAAATGGAAAACAAAGAAGAAATTGAAATGAAAATAAATAGCATAAAGAAGATTCTCAAAAATATTTTAATAATTTTCCCATATTAGAATGGAGTCAAATATGTTCACACAGGAAGTATATAGAGCACCCAAATGTCTAATCAAATGAGAAGCTCACAGACACATCATATTCAAAATGTATGACAGGGAAATCATGGAAAGAATATTAAAAGCAGAAAGAGAGAAACATCAAATTTCACTCAGAGGCAAACCAATAAGGATCACCTCTGATTTTCAGCTCACACCCTAGAAACTCTAATTTCCTGGAAGGAGGTATTTCAATCTCTGAATGACCACAATCTGCAACTATGAATACTATACCTAGCAAAACTCAGCTTCAAATTAGATGGGGAAATAAGAATATTTCATGATAAGATCTAACCTGTAGCATTCATGATCACAAAATCAGCATTACAAAGAATTCTCAAAGATAAAATCCAGATAGAAGAACAAGCAAAAAATCCTCAAAACCCTCAAACAGAGGAAATTCAATAAAAGTACATGGTACATGCCCTTAAAAGACAACCAAGAAGGTGCTGGAATGGTGGCTTAGTGGTTATGGTGCTTGCCTCTCATGCAGAAGGACATGGTTTTGAATCCCAGCACCACATACAAAGTGTCAGAGCAACAAAGACCACATGAAAAACTAAATAAAATTGATTCTCAATTTCTCTTTCTCTCTCTCTCACTGTCTCCTCTGTCTTAAAAAAAAAAAAAAAAAAAAGACAACCAAGAAAACACTAATGAAACACGATGACTAGGAACCACAACCAAATAATGATCCTAACAATGAATGTGAATGGTCTCAATGTACCACTCATAAGACACAGATTAGTAGATTGGATCAAAAAAAAATCCATATGTTGCTTACAGGAGACCAAACTTACAGCCAATGAAATCCACAGAATAATGATGAAAAGGATGAAAAAAAATTTTCCAGACTTACAGCCCAAGACAGGAAGATGTTGTTACAATCCCTATATCTGACAAAGTAGATTTCAACTATAAACTAATCAAAAGAGAAAAAGAAGGCCACTACAACACATTTGGAAAATATGATTATAGAAAATCTCCATGTTCCAAACACCAATGTTCCCAAGTATGTGGAAAAAATACATCAGCACATAAAACTTCTTATGAATACTAACATGATAATACTAGGATAGTTTAATATTCCTCTATCAACAATAGGCATCATCAAAGCAAAATAAATAAATAAACAATACAGAGACCTTCAGCCTAAACAACTCCATAAATCAAATGGACTTCATAGATAGCTATAGAGTATTTCACCCAAAATTGTCCAAGTTTACCATCTTCTGAGCAGTGTATGGATCCTTCTCCAAAACAGATCACATAGTACCTCACAAAAGAAATCTCAGAAAAAATAAAAATTAGAAATTATTCCATGTATCCTATCAGATCACAATTCCATGACTCTAGCAATTAACAAAAATACAAGTATATATGGAGATTGAATAATACCCTATTAAATGAAGAATGGATGCAAGAAGACATGAAAGCAGAAATCATAAAATTCCTGGAAGCAAATGAGAATGTAGACACAACATACAGAAATATCTGGGACAGTGTGAAAGCCTTATTAAGGGAAATTACACAGCACATAATGCACTAAGAAACAGGAGAAGGGCTGGAATGAGTGAGAACTTGAGTTTGCACACAAATTAAGTGTTTGCAGAACTAAGACCTAATGGAAAAATAAAATTGTTTCTCTTTGTCTCTGCCTCTCTCTTAAAAACAAAAAGAGAAAGAAAAGGAGAGATCAAGAATAGATAATCTTATGGTTCACCTGAAATACCCTCAAAAGGAGGAATATTCTAATCCTAAACCCAGCAGACCGCAGGAAAAAATCAGAATCAGAGATGAAATCAATGAACTTGAAAACAAAACGAGACAAACAAAAAATTCAAAAAAATCAGTGAAACAAAGAATTGATTCTCTGAAAAAATAAATAAAATTGACAGACTTCTAGCCAATCTCACTGAAAGAATGGAGGAGCAAATCAACAAAATCAACAACAAAAAGGGAGTGATCGCCATGGACCCTAAGGAACTAACAGATTATAAGAACCTATTTTGAAAAACTATACTCCTTTAAATTAGATAACTGGAAAACATGGCCAAATTTCTAGACAAATACAACGTCCCCAAATTCACACAGGATTGTATTGAAAGCCCAAACAGCCCAAAAATAGGCACTGAAATATATACAGCAATTAAAAGCCTACTAAAGAATTAAGGCCCAGGGCCTAATGTATTACCTGCTGAGTTTTACAACAACTATGATGAGGAGCTAATGCTTCTCCTTATTAAGCTATTCCAAGAAATTGAAAAGGAGGGGAATCTCCCAAACACATTTTGTGATATAACCATAACTCTGATAATAAAGCCCAACAAAGACACACACCCCCCAAAAAGAAAGAAAACTACAAAACAATATCCCTGATGAACACTGACACACAAATCCTTAACAAGGTTCTAGCAAATCACATTCAGAAACACATCAAGAAGACAATTCTTCACCATCATGTGGACTTCATTCCAGGAATGCAAGAATAGTTCAAGATATGAAAAATCAATAAATGGGGCTCATCACTTAAATAAAATTAAGGACAATAACCATAGATGCAAAAAAGGCCTTTAATAAAATCCAGTACCCTCTTATAGTCAAAACTCTAGAGAGTATAGAGATCAAAGGAACTTATCTTAACTGTTTAAAGGCCATATATGACAAATCCACAGCTAGTATAATACTGGATAGAGAAAAGCTGAAAGCATTTCCAATAAACTCAGGAACAAGACCAGACAGTTTGTTATCACCACTTTTATTTAATACAATCCTTAAGATCCTAGCTGGAGCAAACAGGCAAGGGAAGGAAATCAAATGGATAAAAATATGAAGAAAGGAAGTCAAATTATCCTTTTTTGCTGAGAACATGAAACTTTATCTGGAAATACAAAATTTCTACCAGAAAACTGCATTAGTTAATAAACAGATTTAGCAAACTGACAAGCTACAAGATCAACATCCATAAACCAATAGCTTACCTATATGCCAACAATAGTAAGGCAGAGGAAAAAAACAGGAAATTGGTCCCATTCACAATATCCTCAAAAAGAATAAAATACTTGTTAATTAATCTAACACAGGAAGTAAAAGACCTCTATAATGACTATTATCAAGCATGAAGAAGGAAATTGAAAAAGACCTGAGAAAATGGAAGACAAGATGTTCCATGATCTTTGTTATGAAGAATTAATATAATCAACATGGCTATTCTGCCAAAAGCTCTATACAAATTCAATGCAATCCCCATCAAAATGCCAATGTCATTCTTCATAGATATAGAAAAATCAATTCTCAAATTCATTTGGAATAACAAGAAACACAGAATAGCCAAAACATTACTAACCATGAAATTTCACAAGGCAGATTCTCAGTACCAGATCTGAAATTATATTATAGAGCTGTAGTAACAAAACAGCATGGTATTGGTATCAAACTAGGAATGAAGACCAATGGAATAGAACAGAAGACTCTGAGACAAACCCATAAATGTTTAAACATATGATATTTGACAAAGGGGGACAAAATATAACATGGAGGAGATATAACCCATTCAACAAACAGTGATGAACAAACTGGACAGAAATTTGCAGTAAATTGCAATTAGACACTTAACTCTCATAGTATACAAAATTCAAATAACAATGTATCAAAGAACTAGTAATTAAACCAGGTAGCTCACAACTGCTAGAAGAAAAATTAGGACCAACATTTCAGCATATGGAAATTGTCAACCAATTTTTCAACAGGACTCCCAAAGCAAAAGAATTAAAGGCAAGAATCAATGAGTGGGATGTCATTAAATTAAAATATTTTCCTCAACCAAGGAATTTGTCAAAACCCTTAAGAGAGAACCTATAGGATGAGAGATAATCATAGCCTGTTATCCACAATAAACAAATAACTCAAAAACATAATATCAGTTTTTTTCCAACATGGCGACCTGAAGGGAGGCAGCATTTCCTGAGGCTCCGGGTCTACTTCAGAAAATCCCAGTTTATCTTCAATTTTCCAAGAGAGACCCTACTATCTGAAGAAATAGACACACATCAAAATGGGCACTGGCTTGCTATCATAATATACTGTGAGATCTCTCTCAAAGAAACCCATCACAACCAAGCAAAGCCATAAGAAGCTCCAATTACTCCATCAAAAGCAACTTTCTTGAAGTACAAGACACACTCTCGGACTCAGAAAATGAGGAAAAGGGGAAATAACTCACTTCCTCAACCCCCAAGCTCGCCACCAAAGGATCCTACAGCTGGTGCCCTAGATGAAAACCAAAGGCATTGTGTCAGCATTATGATTAGTAATGCAATCAAAAGTGTTGAGAGATGAAATAAGGAAAAACATCAGAGAACAATTTCAAGAGATGAGAGACAACTTCTACAGGGAAATAAGGGAACAGTTCCATGAAATAAAAGATCAGCTATACAAAGATATAGACATCCTGAAAAGAGATGTAGTAGAGCTATCAGGATTGAAAAACACAGTTAACCAAATCAAATCTTCACTGGAAGACAACAATACCAGAGCTTACTCAGCTGAAAATAGAACTTCAGCTCTCGAAGAACCAGTATCAGATAATGAGGATAGGCTAAACAATGTAGAATTCAAAGAAGATAAGGAGGATAAACAGCTTATATTACATAATCAGAACTTCCAAGTAATATTTGATGAGATGAGGCCTAATAATCTGAGAATCATTGGCCTGGAGGAAAATTCTGAACAGCAAACAAGAGGCTTAAAGAACCTTGTAAGTGAAATCATAAGTGACAACTTCCCTCATTTTACTATCGATCCAGATTATCACATACAAGATGCTTATAGAACTCCAAAGAGACCTAATCAATTGAGAAACTCGCTAAGACATATCATATACAAAATGAATAACACAGAAATTAAGGAGAGAAATCTAAAAGCTGCTAGAGGAAAACCCCAAATCACATTCAGAGGCAAACTAATTGGGATCACAATGGATTGCTCAGAGCAAACAATGAAGGCCAGAAGAGCTTGGAACAATATCTTTCAAGTGTTAAAAAATAACAACTTTCAGGAGTCTCCAAAATGGCGATCTGAAGACAAAAGACCTCCCCTGCACCCTCGTGACTGATCAGGATATCTCCGGCTTCTCACCAATATTTTGAGGTGCGTGTGGGGGAATAGCATGGTGAATCACCAGTTCTAATCTTGGCACTGGTTCTGGGGAATAGAGACATAAGAGCAGCCGGGGATTCTTTGTTCTGCGCTGCCCCCGTGGTGGCTGCCGCTGGCCCGCCAGCCGGCATTTGCACTCTCCAGCCTACATTCCCGCTTGCCTGAGTCACTTCTGCAAAGAAGGACCCGCACAGCTCTAAAGACTATACTGGC
>PVKS010021020.1:0-35872 GCA_004027875.1 Aplodontia rufa | reverse complement strand
TTGGGGAGGTATAAAAGCACACCTGTTACAAAGTATCGGGGAACTAGGGAGTGGGGTGGAGTAGGTTATTTTAATAGGACTGAGGAGTACGTAGGACTGGGGAGCTGATAGGGTAAAGACTAGGGGTAAGAATGAGATAAAGAAGCTTAAATTAAGGAATTACCAGAGTAAATTGGATAAAAGAGTTAGCAGTAGTGTTAAATAAGACTTAGAGACCTGAAGCAATAAGAACCAATCACCATTACATACACACTGATAAGTATTTACATCCACCTCCACCAGAATTCTGAGTTGGTCGTAAGGCAAGAAAGGAGCAGAGGAAACGGAAGGGAAAGAAAGAAGAGAAAGAAAGAAAACAACAACAACAACAACAACAAAAGAGAAAACTGAAAACCCACAGTAATGTTAAAAATTTCGAAAATCTTATTTTTCAGCCAGAATCCCATTAAACAAAAATAAAAAAACAAAACAAAACAAAACAAAAACAAACAAACAAAAAAAAAACCCTCCAATAAAAACGGAACACTAGCTGTTACAGTTCTGAAAATTTCTGACCCTTATATCTGGAGGTATGTATCATTTGGTGGTGTAATGAAACCCGAGATCAGGCTGGGCATTTTTCGGAGTTGATCTTGTTTGGGGAGAAGCAGATTGGTTGAGTCCAGGGGCCTGGATTTTCTTAGAGGATCTCCTCTGAAATTTTCTGTAGTAAAGGGGTATTTGACTCCCCCTAGGCAGAAGCCTGAGTTGGTTCTTTCCAGCCAATGTACACTCCAGATATTTCTTGGGTCTGGGGCTCAGAAATTGTAGGTAATCAAGTTGCTCCTTTTACAGAGGCCGTTGGACTCTGATTGATCCAAGCAGAGTGGCTAGCCTGAGTGTCGCTTCCTCAGGATCAATGGTGGCCCACTCTGCGTGTCTTGTGATCCCCAGAGGGCTCAGGAACTGTTTTGTGCTGTTGGCTAAGGACCTCAGGGAAAGGGCCAGGTCTTTCTAGAGTTTTTGTGTTTCTCTGTTACAAGCACTAGAAGGGGACCTGCTTGAGGTGCACAGGACTACACAGCCTTGGCTATGTGAGGAGCTCAGAAGCTTAATTGAAACCCAAGCTGCCCCATATATTCAAAGCTTCTTGCGGCCGGTTACACGCAGGGGATAGGGGTGGAAGACTCGCCCTGCCCTCAGGGACACTTCACAATGGCGACAGGCCGCTGACTAGATTGCTAGCAATCTCTCCCCAGCGCTTTCTGCAAGACTAGGCAAAGCAATGAGCAGTCAGATCCCAGTGGTGCTTCGTCATGAAATTCAGACCCTTCCTCCATTTCAGGTTGCAAACCTTTGCCCAGCTCGGAGAGGCCGATAGCGTGTTTCGCTGGGCAGGACGCCCCGCCCACCGGCAAGCCCGCAGCTGCTGCTGCAGCTCACAGGACCTGGTGTAAATTTGCTATTGAGCGGAAAAACTATCCGGACTTAAATCCGAGTTCATATATATGAAGAGCAGTCCAATCAGGAATTGGAGGCCAGATTAGGGGATCTGATTAGGGGTAGCTTGGTCCTCTATGAGGAAGTTCCACTCCCACCGGGTGTGGGGGTGACCACGAGTTTGGCACCAGCTTCCTCGTTTTTTTTTTTGTTTTGTTTTGTTTTGTTTTTTTGTTAATGCTCTTCACTTTTCTTTTGGGGTTAAAGAATTAGCAGGAGGCAATGTTTGCCCGTTTTGGGAAATTCATCCTACCGTGGGAATCCACGTGCCGACGTGCAGCTTGAGCTGACTCTCGGGAGCTTCATGGGGTCAGTGTCGCTGTGATAACCGCCATCTCTCTGTCCATGATGCAGCATTAAATATGAAAGTGATAGTATTATTTAACTGACTTCACTTCCTTTCAGTATATGTCCAGAAGTGGCATTTTTTGATAGTATTGTAGTTCTTTTTTTTTTCTTTTTTCTTTTTCTGTTATTACTCAGTGATAACTATAGGCAGTAGGGCGTGTAGGTTGCCGGGAACATGCCTTTGGGATTTACATTTTGTGCCTGGCACCTGGATTTCTATCTCTACTCCCCTGATACCATGAACTGAGCAGCTTTCCTCTGCCTTGCCTTCCATCATGATGTTCTGCCTCACCTCAGGCAGGAGGTATAATTTGCTTAGTGTTTTTATCGTGAAAGGATGTTGATTTTATCAAATGACTTTTCTATAATCATCGAAAAGATCCTATGTATTTTGTCCTTCATTTTGTTTATGTGGTATACCATGTTTATTGTTTTGCACATGTGAAAAATCCACACATCATTGAGATGGACCCAACTTGATCATGGTGAAAAATATTTCCAAAATACTGCTAGATTCAGTTTGTTAGTATTTTGCTGAAGATTTTTGCATTCACGTACACACTCACATAGTGAGGATATTGTCCTGTAGCTCTCTATGTGTGTATGTATGTGTGTATGTGTGTGTGTGTGTATGTTTCTACGTGTCCTTGAAGATTGTTGTATCAGGGAAATGCTCATCTCATTGAATTATTTTTCCTCTTCAGCTTTCTGGAATAATTTAAGAATTTGTCTTAATTCTTCTTCAACTAAATGGTGGAAGGCAGCAGTTAAGAAGCTCTCTCTTCCTTTCTTTAATGGGAGAATTTTTATGAGTGAGTCTATTTTGATACCCAATATTACTGTTTTCAGATTTTCTTTCTTCATAATTCAACTTGGTAAGATGTTCAATTCCAGGAATCTGTTTATTTCTCCAAGATTCTCAATTTATGGTATATATTTGATCATAATAAATTTTAATAATTCTTTATATTTTAGTGGTGCATTGTGATGTCTACTTTTTATCTGCCTTTTTAGTTTAGTCTTCTCTCTATTTATCTAAGTTAGTCTAGCTAAGGATTTACCTGTTTTACTTATCTTTTAAAAAATGTAGTTCTCCATTTATTTGCTCATTTTTTAAGCTGTTACTTTTTTTTAAGAGAGAGGGACAGTGAGAGAGAGAGAAAGAGAGAGAGAGAGAAAATAAATTTTATTTAGTTTTTCAGGTGGCTTTTGTTGTTTCGACACTCCGTTGTGTACATGGTGCTGGGGTTTGAACCCCATACTCACGCATGATAGGCAAGCACTGTAATCACTCAGCCGCTGCTCCAGCCCCTTATTTGCTCTTTTGTTTTGATTTTTAGTTTTTATTTCATTGTGTCTTCTTTGTATTGTTTTTTTCTTCAAATTTTTGGTTTAATTTATTTTTTTGTATCTAGTTCTTCAAGGTACTACAACAAGTTGCTTATTTAAGATTTTGTGCTTTTTGATAGAGTTGTTAATTGCTATATATTTATTTCTGAATAATAATTTCCTGTTGAATATAGGAATATCTCCATGTTTTCAGGAAATTTTTAAATTTCCTGCTTAAATTCTTTGATTTGTTGACTCTTTAGGAATAAGTTGTTTTACTTCTATGTATTTCTGTATTTTCCAAAGTTTTTGTGTTATTGCTTTCCAGTTTTATTGCATTTTGGTGGAAAATATATGCTCAATATAATTTCAGTTTTAAAAAAATTGTTTAGATCTGTTTTGTGGCATACCTCATGATTTATTATAACAAATATTTCATGTGCTCTTTAGAGGAAAGTGTATTCCATAGTTTTTGCATAGAATGTCCTATATACATCAATTAAATACATTGGATATTGGATGCAATTTAACTTTGCTGTTTTTGTGTTGATTTTCTGTCTGTAAGAACTGTGCATTGTTGGTAGTTTTATGACAAGGTCTCCTCTTGTTGTTTTAGAATATCTTTCTTTGTCTAGTAATATTTGCTTTATATATTTGGGTTCTGTGATATTGAGTGCTTATACATTTATAATTGACATTTCTTTTTGCTCAGTATTCTTTCTCATCATTATGTAATAATGACCATGTCTCTTTTTATTGTTTTAGATTTAAAGTCTATTTTATCTCACAGAGGCATGACTCTTCATGTTTTCAGTTTTATTCCATTTTCATGTTTTTTTTTCTCCCATTCCTTCATTTTCAATTTGTGTGTCCTTAGAGGTGAAATGAATTTCGTACAGTAAGCAAGCATATCCTCAGGCATTTTCTTTAATCTATTCAGCTACTTTATGTCTTTTAATTGGTGAGTTTATTCCATTGACGTTTAAGTTAATTACCAATAGCTAAGGTCTTGCAATGCTATTTTGTTACTTGTTCTATTGGTTTAGACTTCCTTTCTGTCTTTTCACCTCTATTATAATTTCCCTTTATGCATAAATGATTTCTCTAAGATATTTTGTTTCCTTGCTTTTTTTCTTACTTGTTTATCTGGTGTGTCTACTACTCAATTTTGCTTTGTGCTTACAAAAAGCACAACTAAATTATAAGAAGCTATTTTAAAAATATATCAACTTAACATTGATAGTAAAAAATGACAAAAATGAAAAGAGAAATATATTAATAAAATCTCTTCATTTACACTCTATTTATCCCTACATTTCAAATCATTCATGACCCATTTATATGAGTCTACATTGTTCTTTTTTGACATTTTAATGTAGTCATTGTTATTTCTTAAATTATCTTTTCATCTTTCTACTAAAGCTATAACTGACTTGTATGTCATTTGTATTATTCATCATTATGGTTTGATTTTGTCTCTAAAGATAGGATTTTTAGTGAATTTTCTACCTCATCATATTTTCTTCTTACTCAATATATTTTTATGCGAGTTCAGAGAATTCCCTTTATATAACTTGCTGGACAGCTCTGGTGATAAATTTTCTTAGTTTTGGATTTTCTGGCAATATTTTTCTTTATTCACTTCTAAAGGATAGATTGGTTGGGTATGGTATTCTTGGTTGCCATTTTTCTCCCTTCATGAAAACAGGGAGATAAAATAATAGATATAAGATCTTCTCTCTCCATAAATTCTACAACATGAAGTATTTTTAGAATAAAGTTAGAGTTTTGTACTTCCTAATATGACTGAGGGAAATAAACAAGAATATTCATTGTTAAAAAACTATTATTATAATCTAAATTCATTTTGCATATTTTATCTACAGTTTGACTGGCAAAATTGTTAATAATTTTTTTACAAAGAAATAACATTCCTTCATTGATTATCTATGGGCAAAATTTATTTAAATTATGTATGTATTAAAGCAGTATAATATGGTGATGTATTTGTTTATTACTTTTTTTTTGCTCAGAGTTCCAGAGTCATTAAGAGAAATATTCCCCTAGACATTATGGTTCTGTTCTGATTTAAGAAGTTCAGAAATAAAGATATGTCATAGAAAAATATCTACAATATTGGAATTTAAATTTAGTGAGCACGATTAAATTTAATTCATACTCAATTTTTCTTAAAGAACTTAGGTGGTGATATTCACTATTTTTCCTCTAAAAGAAACTATTGAGCTAATTTTCAATTAAAGGAACATTAAAATGTGCAGTTGAGATATTATTTTCCAATGATCAGTTTTACTGTTGTTGCTGTTATTTCTTGTCAAAATTATACATAACATTAGTAACTTTAACTGGGCACAGTGGAGCATGCCTGTAATCCCAATGAGTCGGAAGTCTGAGGTAGGAAGACCACAAGCTCAAGGCCAGCTCAGGAACACATTGAGGCTTTAAGCAACTTAGTAAGATCCTATCTCAAAATTAAAAATTAAAGAAGAAAGTACTGGGAATGTGGTTCAGTGTTTAAGTGCCCCTGGGTTAAGTATTTGTGGAAAAAAAAACTAATAACATGGTCACCTTTGGATATATTATATTGAAAATTATGTGTCTTTGAAAACATTAACAGAATTCTCACAAAATGTTCTGTGGCAAATGCTCAGGAAGCAAGGACAAAAGGAAGGCTCTCATTACTGTTGTAAGTGGCAGGAAATGGCTCAAGGCTGGATGATTCACCCTTCTCCATCCACAGAAGAAATTATGTGTGACATAGCAGAAAGACACATTCGCAGTCCTGTTATGCACTGTAAAGAAGAAATGTGTTAACCCATAAGAATGGTTGATGAATGCCAGAACTGGGGTCAATAACTGTTTTATCTCATTGTGCTGGAAAGACAGTTGCACTAAGAAAAATAGCTTTAAAACACCTATGATTGCATTTAAGGGAAGAACACTAAGAACAATTCCTGGAAGTACACTCCACATCTAAATTATTCCTGCTCATTACAATTTACAATCAATATTAATTGATAATGCATGCTGTAGCAAAAAGTAATCCATGTAAATTATCTTGGAATTTGTCTTTGAAGAAAGCTACTTTTACATCATATCAAAATTCAGCTAATACCATTCATGTAAATAAAGGATTTTTGTTTTGTTTATCTTTTAGTTGCTCATCATTATTAAATGTGTTTTAATTTATTTTCTCTTATACATTATTCAGTTCTTTCAGTAATGTCATAGATAAATAACCCATTTCCAAAATGTTGTCTACATTTTTTTTTGTAATTTATAGCACTAGAGTCAAATCAATCAAGAATAGACTTTTGAACTTGTTCTGCAGATTTTATTTCATTTCATCTTGTGGACTTAAGTTAAATTAAAATTGAAGCCATAATCCTATTTACTTATTTACTACACTTTGCTTTGGTCAGTTCCTAGGTTCATTTTCTGCCATGTGGTTTTTCTTATTTACTGGTCCCATAGTGATGATTGTTATAGGTTTTCTTTCTTTTACCTTACTTTCAATCTTCAAGTGACTTTGCGCTATCTTGCTATGTCTACTACTAACTGTTCTAGGAAGTTACACAATTCAAACTGTTACCACAGTGATCTCTTTAGATTTAATTGGGGCTACATGAGACAACTTATAAAATACACATAATCACATTATCATAAATATAAACAGAAATAATATCTCTAAAAAGGCTATCCTTAGAGAAAAAATAACTCAGAGGAATTGACAGATTTTTTAAAATTTGACCCATATAAATTGTAGTTAGGAGTTCATAAAGACATAAGTACTATATATCAGGAAAGATCTGCAACAAGAGCCACCTCTGATTAGCAGAGACCTTAAAAACAGAGTTATGCAGTATAGTTAGCATTTCCCACAAGTGATTATATGAAGGTGATTCAGGAAAACGCCTGGTAGAGGTGGTGATAACCTCAGAGGAAATGATTATACCTTTGTTCCTGGGTTCTAGGATCACCATCAGGGAGACCTTTAGCATTATAGTGTTCTGGATCCACTCTGATTTGGAAGAAAATTGGGGATGAAGGCCAATACAAGTGAGCCTCTGGGGTCTGGGGAAGGTGGCATATAGATTAGTGACTATTATCAACTCAAAGGGAAAGACCTACCTAGAAGAAAGATTTTTACTTAGTGGGGGGTAGAATAGTATGAGAATATTATTTCTGGTCCACTCATGATCTCCTATTGTCTCCCTTATAGCTGATAACTGTTTATCACAATCACTCCTTGAAGACCAATATTGCATCTTGTATGAAAGGCCTAGTTATTAAAACCCTGTTGAATGACCTTACATCTGATTCTCTGCCTTTATTCTTCAATGGTGGTCTTCCAGGAGGCTCTAAACTCATTTTGAGCAAATTAGTATTTTCTCTCTTTATCCCTTCTTTCCTAATACTTGAAGAGAGAATTGGTTTCAGAATTGGGGTCAGGGTTAAATTGTGTGACTCCAGTTGTGAACATATAAAAGTAAGGAGCCAGGTGTGTGATACAAAATTATCCTGAAATATGAATGGCTATATTAGGAAAGTGAGTTTTATTTTAATTTGTTAAAAGACAAGTTTAAGGAAAAAGATAACTTCCTTGTAATATCTACTCATTATTTTGTATTTCAATTTGTTATTAATTATCTATTATGGATAAGGCAATGTAATGACTGTTGGAAATACAAACATAAATAAGACCAAAATTTAGATTCTATTAGCAGAAAATACAAATAAATAATAATATGCTATGACATATTATAAAGAATATTGTGAAATTTGGTATGAAAAGGCAAAGGTCAGAGAGAGTCTACACTAAAAAGAGTAAGTGGGGTGTTATGTAAAATTTGGCCCTTAGAAAGTTAGGATTTAATAAACAGTAATGTGAAAGTGCAATTCTGTTAGAATGAACATGTAGCCACATTGAGGCATGAAAGAACATGTTGAATTCTGGCAATAAGGATTCTATAAAAAGGACATGTTATTATGAAACATCAAAATTGAATTTGGAAATGTAGTACCACATTACAACTAACTACATGACAATACTTATCCTTTTAAAACCACAGTATAGCCAGATAAAAATATATCTATAGGTAAGAATCAACCCCAAGACAAGTGAAATATTCACTGGAGGTTCAGTAAATGGTTAAGAATTAGGCTATGTTTATGAAGAAAAAGTGGGGGGATTTTGTGTGTGAATGGTAGTGAAGAAGAGTAAAAATTAGTTAGTTCCAAATTGTTTTGTTTTGTCTGGGTGAATGGTAACATCCCCAACTAAGTCAAAAAATATTGCATGAGAAGTAAGTCTAGAACAAAAGAAATGTGATTACTTTGCATATTTGGAAATTAAAAGATTATCAGAATGCTTTGAAAATGACATTTTTTCAGTGTGAAAATCAAATAAAAGACAAAGTTAAGGAGTAGGAAATTTGGGAAGAAATAGTATTGTATGTGCTATGATTGGAATCTTGAAGACGTTTGTCCTGGCTTATTTTAGGATGACAGATACAGAGGTCAAGGCTTAGGCCAGGCCCTCTCTCTGGAAGATGATTCCAGGAAGCCCTGGTGAGGATGCTGGTAGAAGTCTAGATTCAACCCAGTCCTGCCTCCAGGGCTTCTCACCTTTCAAAGGGAAGGCCAAGCTTTTCTTTGCAATCTCTTTGTTGGTCTAGGGTTGATTCTGGACAAATTAATCCCATGCTCCTACCAGGTTTAATGAAAGACACCTGAGGTTGAGAAGCAAGGAGTCACTGGACAGGAGCTTAACATAGGACTGTCAGAGTACTTGGATCAAATATCATGATGAACACTTGAAAAGATCTCAAAATCAATTATTAGGCTACCTTATCTACTTATGTATGTAAAAAATGTTATTTGCATTAGCAAATTTATTTCTTTGTGAATAAATTCAGAATTTTAATCTTAACAGCTGTAAGCTCTCTTATTTCTTCAAATATTTCCTCCCCTGAATTTTATTTTTCACTTTGTTAGAGCTTATAAGAATATGGTGGCAGGGAGGAATATTGGGAATGGAATTAGAATAAGCTATATTGCATGCTTTTATGAAAAGGTCAGTGTTTATTCTCTTGTCAACTATATCTATAAAGAACAGGATTTGGGAGGAAGAGAAGGGAAGGGGAAGTACTGAGAAATGAGTTAAGACAAGGTATACTCCAAGCTTTTTATAAGTGTGTCATTGTATATCCTACTGACACATATATTAAAAAGAACATAAAAGCAAAGCAAAAACAAACAAAGAAACAAAAAATGGGGATGGGAAAAAGGAAAGGGAAGGGCAAAAGCTGAAGACCAAATCAGAACAAGTTAAATGTCATGCTTCTATAATCATGCTATTGTATAATCTTATGTATACCTGAAAAAGGAACCAAAAAAATTTATAAAAGAATATGGAAATTAGTATTTATTCTTGCAATATATATATGTGTGTATATATATATATATCTTTAATTTTTTTCTTTATGTATTTCTATTTCTTTCCCCCAAAAATGAAAATAAATATCTTATTTCTTATTCAGTATCAGAGTCTTTAGACCATATCTATTTAATTACTAAAACTTTACTGAATTCATTCTTCAATTTGATTCACCTTTATTTAATTTTCAACTATTACAGTTTTTAAAAACCCACTGTACAAATTAAGTCTCTTTTTTTAACTGTCAAGACTTCTTTTCTGCATCAACAATCCTCTCTTATCTCTGAAAATGTTAGGGTGCTTATTTTAATTTCTTATTCTGGTGACTTCAAATTCCTGTCTTCTTTTTTGCTCAGTCTAACGTGTCTTTCCTTGTGCAGGCAGTATTCTTTGTTATTTCATTAATGTTTATGAAGGCTATTCCTTGTGAGAATCAGCTATTCTGTTTAATAACTTTTACTTGGAATGGCACATGAAGTTGAATGTCCTTGCTCTCCTCCTAATTAGTTGCTATCTAAGTGCCTATTGAGGATGAGTGGACATATCATTTAACACAAACTCTGGTGTGGCATTCTGACCTGTCGGATTCATCGATTTCAAATAATCAGGCAAGTCTACCCCTTAAGACAAGAAACCTGTTTCACAAACAAGACAAAACAAAAACCCAATTACTAAAACTGATATATTTTCAAATTTATTTATTCATTTAAGTTGACAAAGCAATGTTATACTGTAAAGATAGTGTCCTATGGTTGTGATCACTTACCTCAAAGATTCAAAAAGAAAGGGGTGGATAGTGATAGACAGATAAGGGACCTACTCATTTGCTGTCACCTCCTATTTTCAATTTCATGTTCGAGCCCAACTTTTGTTCTCTTATGTTATTTTCTTGAACTGCAAGTGGATTTATTCTGGGTTTTTGCAGTGTGGTGCTCTTGGACCTGGAAATGATCTTCCTGAAAAGTGAAGGTGAAAAGAAAGAATATAGTTAAGAGACTCATGTTGTCTCTGGCATCTATCCTGTTTTTATTTAAGGCTGCCATCTCAGATACCTAGGTATTTGACCTAGTCGTTATCTATCAGTCTTCTAAGTAATCTCTCACAGGAATTAATTAGAATTCAGCAATATATCAACTTCCATTTGTTGGATTTCTTAGGCTGTTAGAATATGTTATGAGACGTGATAGTACTTCTGATTTTCCCTCCATTCATCATTGAATTATAGAAAAGAATCTAGTGTATTTATCTTTTTCATATACAAGGTCTGTGACTATGGAACTTTTTTAAGTTTAGGTTCCTACCCAATTTAAAATCAACTGAGTATAGATGTTAACAAAGTTCTAAAATATCATAATGTTCCTCTGCCTGAGAGTCACCTTTGTTTCCACCACCTGTCCTCTGATGCTTACATACTGCTGGTCACAAAGTTTCTTGGAAAATAAATAATTCATTGGATGAAACTTACACAATATCCCTAAGTTCTTGTCAAGCATGTGAATGTTGGTTCAAATTATTTCACATGGAACATTTAACATTATGTTTTATTCTAAATGTACTCTTGTACCTGGTATTTTTTCCCATAACTACTCTTAGAAAATAGATTAGCAAAGATAAAAGGGGTCTATATTTCTCTTTGATGGACTTAGGAGCCCAGTAGATAGTCTTTTTTTTCGTCTTCTGCTCAGGTATTATTGGTCTTTCAAAAGCTTGTATTCTTTAGGGTTAAAGGAGACTGCCATTAGAATAGAAGGGTAACAACTTAAATTTTCATTTTTCTCTATGTGTTGACTACACAACAATGTCCTGAATAACTACAGGAATAAAAAAGGAAAAGAACAAAGAAAAATTGTAAAATGATAAAAATGGTTTATTTTTCTCTTTTCTTACCCCTCATCTCTAGTCAATCCTGTGGATAAGTAGGAATAATTAATGAAATTCCCCGTCCAGAGAACGATAACTGATCCTTAAGATTTTAATCATCAGGAGCCTTCCCTTGAGTAACCAAGTGATCCACCAGGAGATCATGTAACTTCTTTAACTGGCATAATAACCTACTTTCTCCTATATTCCCCCTTCTACAGAAATCTAAATACTCCGTGCTACACTTCCTACATGTAATGGAATCCCTATAGTTAAGGGAATTTTTTTTCCTCAGAATGAGCTGTCTGTACGCTTTCTGAAAATGAGTGTCCATTTTGTAAGGGTGATTGCATTTAACAAAATAGACTTCAAAGTCTCATAATATTATCATTCTCCATGTTGAAAATATCCTCTGGAAACCAGACTATTAGAATCTTTTTCCAGTGTTGACTCTGGTACCTAGAATTTTTGCCCCCTGTACTTTTTGGGATGATTTGAGTCCATCTGATTCTTTCAGGCTTAAACCTTGTTCCTTACATACATATCATTTTTTACATGTTAAATTGAAGTCTTAAAGTTATTTTTGTGACTGGGCATTTTGATGATGCCTACTTTCCTCTTTATTGCTGGGTCACAGATGTCAGCTAAAGTAGCTCTTTGCTAAGGTGCCTACAGCTGGGAGGGGAAGATCTTTCTGAGATCAGCTTTGTCTTCCTATGGTAGAACTAACTGCATGCGCTCCCTGGCCACAGGCTCAAGAGATGGGTCCTGCTCTGCGCAGAGAAATGCCATTGCAGAGTAAAGAATGCTGCTCTCTGAAGTGTGACAAAGTGAAGGCAGATATTTCAGTTACATATATTTAGTTCAAGAGAGAACTTTGAGAAAATTGTATAATCAGGCTTTTAAATGTCAAGAGTTGTATAAAATGCAAGGGGAACTTCGCTTTTCCTTTATTTAAAGTACTCTATGTCAAAACAATAGTACCGTTCAATGTGTTCTCCAGATGGTTTATCCTGAGGCTACTTGAGTTCCAGGAAGTTAATTTTATTATTATAGACCCTTTACGAACTCATTGTGACAAAAAGTGATTCTAAAGTCACATACCTGAAGCCATTCCTTTGTCTTTAATTTCAAATACAAGTTTGCCTTGTGCCAACTTTACAAGGTGGTACACAAAATAAATTATATTGTACTCTAAACATACTATACAGGAATATGATTACCTTAAATCCAGTAAGATAGACAAATCATGTAACTACATATTCTCCCTCCTGTTTCTATCTTGGCATTTCAATTCCTTCTTTAAATATAATAAGTATTCAAAATGTTTATAAAAATCTTGATATTAATATGATTCCTGTCAGAATGCTTACAAGTAAATATAGTTTTAGGAACAATTTATATAAACATATTTTATCTTTTCAGACAATGGTAGTATTGAAGTATCACCTACATATATAATATTGCAACTTAACTTTTCTAGCTATAAAGTTTGCTCAGTAAAAACAAACATACAAGCATAAAGGAATGCATCTGTGTCAGGAGCACCTGTAACAGTTGAGAGCACTTTGGGCATGCCAGTCAGTCTCTTGTGAACTTACAAGGAAAAACATGCTTAATATTGACATTTGCATTTCTATTCTCAGTTTGTCAGAATCTGTTTACCTATCAAACTAGGTTGAAGTGAAATTGCTTTTACCTTTGTTAAGTTCTGATATATACAATTGAATAGTATTGCAGCCCTCTGATTAGAAGGACTTCTTAAGTTATTAAGCAATGAAATAGGAGAGTGGAGGAAATTATATTAAAGTACATTTTTTTCAGGTTTTGTAACAGGGTCCTTATTTCTGTTTTAAATAAGCTTAAAGTATGTTAGATTCTTAACAAATAGTTCCTGATTAAAATGAGGAAATAAAATTGAGCCAATTTTTTTATAATCCCTACATTCATGATCATGATTATTCACAAATGTTTTTGTAACTGTTGAGTTCGGTAGCCAAAGTCATCAACTGAAAGTATTTAAAAGCTATTTA
This sequence comes from Aplodontia rufa, assembly GCA_004027875.1. NCBI lineage: Eukaryota > Metazoa > Chordata > Mammalia > Rodentia > Aplodontiidae > Aplodontia > Aplodontia rufa. The sequence goes on along the minus strand of PVKS010021020.1, from coordinate 22,366 downwards.
CATTTTGCAAAGATGTCAGAAATTGATAGTAAAATTTGACAAGCACATTATAAGCAAAGATAATTACTGTCTAATATTTCTCATGAACACAGATGGAAAATCTTTTACAAGCTGGTAGAATGTCAACTATATCAACATATAGAAAGGATAATCATATATAAGTGGAGTTTGTCTCAATAATAGAATGTTGCTTTAACATTTAAAAACTGTTGAATATAATTTATATCAGAAAAAATAGCATTATCATTTTATCAGATTATCACTCATTTATGATTAAAAACTCTCAGCAAACTTGCAGTGAAAGAAATGTCCTTAACTTGATAATTTACAGAAACGCCTGCAGATAAGATCACACTTCCTGGTGAATAAATGAAGGTATCTCCCTAATAACAGGACCGAAGCACATATGCCAACTCTCACAATTCCTATTTGAATTTATACTGGAGAAACAAATTAAAGGGAACTGGAATATGAAAGTAAGTAAAGCTGTTTTATTAAAAATATTATGTTGTACATAGAAATTTGCAATGTCCTTTAGACTTAATATGAGGAATTAACACCATCAAAAGAGCAAGATTATTATACAAAAAGTAATTGTATCTCTTGATTGCTGCATTAAAAAAAAAAATTGAGCTGGGTATGATGGTGCACACCTGTGATCCTAACAGTTCTAGAGACTGAGGAGGAGCCTAAATTCAAAGCCAACCTCAGCAAATTAGTAATTTATTGAGATCTTGTCTCAAAAATATAAAAAGGGCTGGGGAAGTGTTTCAGTGGTAAAGCATCCCAGTGTTCAATCCCTAGTACTCCCCCAAAATAAAATTTTTTTTTGTGGAAAAACTGCTAACTATATATATGGTAGCTTACTAAAATAAAATTACATGAAAACATTTTAACATTATATTTAAAGAAATAAAATCTTTTATTAGGAGGAATGTTGTGTATTCATATAAAATTTTAATTACAAATCACTTTCTTAAAATGCTATTGACTATTTGGATAAGAGTTTAAAGTTAAAAATTACAGATTCGGTTGGCTGGTGTTATAAATGAAATCAAACACGTGGTCGGGTGTGGGTGAGCAAGGCAGAAATTTTACTTCAGCTGAAGGGAGAAAGAAAAATGCACGCCTCGCAAGGGAGTGAGGGGTTTTTAATGCCGACCTGACGCAATACTGCCCTTCGCCCTCATTGGAGGAGCTCAGGTGCACAGTCTGCACTACAGGCTGTGATTAAGTGGAGGCAGGTGCTAGAGGAAGTAGGCGGTGACTGGGAGATAATGGGGGTGGAGGTCGCTGCACACATAGCGAGGGTAGTAGGGATTCCATGTTCGCCGGAAGAAGATGGCTGGGTACTGGAAGGGGTCCCAAAGAAAGAGAATCTCTCTTCCCATAGATCATTGGATCCCCATAAGTCAACAATTAAAACTCAACCAATTTTGAGTCAATTTCCCTTTGGTGGTTCATGATAATGGATTATATTGAGTACAACCATCAAGAAGTAAATATGTAAGGGAAATTACCAAGGAGCTAAGCCTTGCTCATGAAATAATGTGGAAAAAAATAATTATACTTATTGTTTTCTTATAACATTTGGGGCTTTCACCCTGATTAGATATATAGAGGATATTGTTCAGAGATTGACTGTTATTACTAAACAACTTTCAGCTATAGGCCAAATAAGGCCTTCTGCATCTGATGTAGTCAAGGATGAATGTCAAAAATTAATATCAGAGTTTGAAGAGTATATGTGTATCATATAAGAGGGGGGAATTGTAAGATGTATGTCTTTTCTGTCAAACTTGAAAGATTGTGATGTATAATCTACTACCTCCATTTTAGATTCCCCCTCCCCCTTTGAAGATAGTAACTCCCTCACCTGTGTTGGCCCACCTGTGTCCACCCACCTCTTTCCAAGGACCCCTTCCTGTACCCAGCCATCTTCTTCCCGTGAACATGGAATCCCTACTACCCTCGCCATGTGTGCAGCGACTCCCACCCCCATTATCTCCCAATCACTGCCTACTTCCTCTTGCACCTGCCTTCACTTAATCACAGCCTATAGCACAGACTGTGCACCTGAGCTCCTCCAATGAGGGTGAAGGGCAGTATTGCGTCAGGTCGGCATTAAAAACCCCTCACTCCCTTGTGAGGCGTGCATTTTCCTTTCGCCCTCAGCTGAAGTAAAATTTCTGCCTTGCTCACCCACACTCAACCACGTATTTGATTTCACTTATAACAGCTGGGAAGATGGCGACCTGAAGGGAGGCAGGATTTCCTGTGGCTCCAGTCCGGTTGGGAAAAATCCCAGTTTACCTTCAATTTTCCAAGGTACGTTCAGGGGAATTTATACAGGAACTTCTAGTGCTAGCTTGTGAAGCTTTTCTAAGGAGCAGAGTCCTGGGAGTTACCCGTGGAGAAAAAAAGGGAGATCCTTTCCGTCTCGTCAGGACAGGATGCCTGTGCTAACTTCCTGCCCGCGGAGACGCCATTGGCGAGCGACTGACAAAGTCTGGAGCTGTGGACAAATTGTGGAGAGGGAGAAGAGATTCTGTCTGCCGCGCCAGGAGCACAGTAGTTCTGCTGTTTACGTTATGCTAGCAGAGCTGCCTTCAACTAGGAGAGATAAAGGGATTTTTTCCGTCCTGCCAGGAATGGAGGTCAGCTCGGTTACATCACTTGCGCTCGGCAGGCCAGCTACAGGGATGTGGCTGCAAGCAGCAGCAGCTGTGGCTCTGAATAGAGCCACGGACCCTGTTGCTGCTGCGATACCGTGCCTAATTAAAACAGACATCCACCAAGCTCACACACTGTGGGGGGCAAGAGCTGTGCTGGGAGGCGGCCTGCTGAGGCACCCAGTGGAACAGGTTATTCAGTGGGTTAGCCAGGCCACCATTCAGAGTCCCAGGACACAGTTCCCCCTGGCTTTTTAGAGCAGCCTATGAAAACGGCATCAGAAAAAGGCCACAGACTTCAGTCTGATCCAGGAAGAGAAGGCCTGGACCAGGCCCAGACTCCACCCTTCTTAGGAGGTCTTCAGTTTGTGGAATAAAGGGGAGCAATTCCCTCCCAGAAGGATCACATGACAGGCTCTGAGTCTTCTGACACAAGAGACAGTGCATTCATCTCCCAGCAGAGGGAGAATAGAAATCATCCTTACTCCCTGCTCATTAACTCTTCTGGCTTCAGCTCCTCTGGGAGGCTGGCAAACATCATGGCTTACCAGAGCCAGTCCTCTTCAGTGGAAGCCCCTCCTATAAATCCCAGAAGTCTCAGGATACCCCAGTACTTTTTGTGAGATCACGTAGCCACAGACTGAGAGACACTCATATCCAAACACAGAAGTACAGTGATCATCTCCTACCAAAGGCCCCAGAAACAAGCTTACGGTCTGTAGTTCCAAGTTTCCATTAAGAATTTTTACTTTTTTATTTATTTATTTTTTATATTTTTAAGTTTTTTTTTAAATTTTATTTGTTTTTTTTTTTTTACTTTATTTCTTTTTTTTTTCTTTTTCTTTTCCTTTCCAGCATTATGACTAATACTGAATTTGGTGTTGGTGGATATAAATATTTATCTGTGTGTATGTATTGGTGATTGGCTCCTACATTCTCTATGTCTTCTTGAACCCTTCTGCTATCCCTATAACATTGGGTTCCAATCAAGAAAACATTCCATGATTGCAGAATAGCCTCAGCCTTTGTTGGGTGAAGACAACCATGCCCCATACTAACCTCATCCTCCCCTGTACTCTGGTTATCTCTAAATATAAGCATTTTCCTCTCATTCTTACCCCAAGTCTTTACCCTAACTGCACCCCATTTCTATGTTTTCCTTAGTCCTAATAGAATAACCTACTCCCCCCAATCCCTTGTTCCTCTTTACTCTAAGGCAGGAGTGATTTTATACCTCCCCAATTCACCTCCTTGACATCCTAGTCATTCCTTCTCCCCACTTTCAGAGAGACCCTACTATCTGAAGAAATAGACACTCTTCAAAATGGGTACTGGTGTGCTATCATAATATATTGTGAGAGCTCTCTCAAAGAAAGCCATCACAGGGCTGGAATGGTGGCTCAGCAGTTTTGATGCTTGCCTGGCAAGCATGAGGACCTGGGTTCAAACCCCAGCACCATGTACACAACTGGGTGTTGGATCAACTAAGGCCATGTGAAAAACTAAATAAAGTTGTTTCCTCTTTCTTTGTCTCTCTCACTGTCCCTCTCTCTTTAAAAAAAAATCCATCACAATGAAGCAAAGCCATAAGAAGCTCCAATTACTCCACCAAGAGTAACAAGCTTGAAGTACAAGACAAGCTTTCTTACTCAGAAAATGATGAAAAGTGGAAATAATTTACCTCCTCAACCCCACAGCTCTCCATCCAAGGATCCCATAGCTGGAGCCCTAGATGAAAACCAAAGACATTGTATCAATATTATGATTAGTAATACAATCAAAGAGTTGAGAGATGAAAGAAGGAAAGAGTTCAGAGAACAATTTCAAGAGATGAGAGAAAACTTCTACAGGGAAATAAGGAAACAATTCCATGAGATGAAAGATCAGCTATACAAAGAAGTAGATATCCTGAAAAGAGATTTGCAGAGTTATCAGGATTGAAAAACATGGTTAACCAAATCAAATCTTCACTGGAAGATACCAACACCAGAGTAGACTCCACTGAAAATATAATTTAAGCTCTTGAAGAACGAGTATCGGACAATAAGGATAGGCTAAACAATGTAGAATTCAAAGAAGATAAACAAGATAAACAGCTTATATTACGTAATCAGAACTTCCAAGTAATATTTGATGAGATGAGGCATATTAATCTGAGAATCATTGGCCTGAAGGAACTCTCCGAAAGGCAAAAAAGAGGCTTCAAGAACGTTTTAAGTGACATAATTGAGAACTTCCCTCATTTTACTATTGAGCTGAATATCACATCCAAGATGCATATAGAACACCAAATAGACCCAATCAGAGGAGAAACTCACCAAGACATATCATATACAAAATGAACAACAGAGAAATTAAAGAGAGAATTCTAAAAGCAGCTAGAGAAAAGCCTCAAACCACATTCAGAGGCAAACCAATTCGGATCACTATGGATTTTTCAGTGCAAACAATGAAGGTCAGAGGAGCTTGGAATAATATCTTTCAAGTGTTAAAAAATAACAACTTCCACACAAAGGTAATATACCCTGCAAAACTCAGCTTAAAATTTGATGGGGAAATTAAATATTTCAAAGATAAACTCAAGCTAGCAAGGTAAATGAACACAAATCCTGCACTACAGAACATCCTTAAGGATGTTCTCCATTCAGAAGAAAATGCCAATGATATCCTAAATCCTTAAACAAGGGCAGTCAATAATCATATAATATACAAATTAACTCCGAAGATGACTCAAAATTCTGTAATTGATACAAAGTCAGAGACTCAGCCTCCCATATCTATTCTAACTTTGAATGTGAATGGTCTCAATGCACCAATTAAAAGACACAGACTGGCCCACTGGATCAAAAACCCAAATCCAACAATATGTTACCTGCAAGAGACACAAAATAGACACAGGATGAAAGTGAAAGGATGGCAAAATGTCTATCAGGCCTGCGGCCTAAAAAATCAAGCTGGCATGGAGATTATAATTTCTGATAAAATCAATTTTCAACTAAAACTAGTCAGAAAGGAGAATGAGGGTCACTTTATCATACTAAAAGGGACAGTCCATCAAGAAGATATAACGATAATTAACATTTATGCCCCCAATTACAACCCCTCCAAATATATGGAAAAAATACTTAAGGACATTAATCCCCTCATTGATTTCAACACAATAATTCTGGGGGACTTCAACACACTACTATCAACTCTAGAGAGATCATCAAAACAAAAAATCAATAAAGACATGTCCAATCTGAACAACTCTTAATCGATTGGGCTTAACAGACATCTATAGAATGTTCCATCCTAAGACAGCTGAATTTATCTTCTTCTCAGTGGCTCATGGATCCTTCTCTAAAATAGACCACATCCTAGTTCACTGGAATAATCTTAACAAATATAAGAAAGTGGATATTATCCCATGTATTCTGTCAGATCATAATGTTATGATCTTAGCAATCCACAACAAGAGAAACAAGAGAAACTACTCAAATACTTGGAAATTAAATAACTACCTCTTAAACAAAGATGGGTAAAAGAGGAAATGAGAGCAGAAATTAAGAAGTTCTTGGAATTGAATGAGAATGAGGAAACAACATACTGAAACCTCTGGGACAGTATGAAGGCATTCTTAAGAGGTAAATTTATAGCACTAAGTGCATATATCAAAAATCTAGAAAGAGATCAGATAAATAGCCTTATGCTTCAACTCAAATGACTACAAAAGGAGGAACAGTCCAACCCCAAAGCTAATAGAAAACAGGAAATTACCAAAATCAGAGCTGAAATCAACGAATTTGAGAACAAAAAACTATACAAACTATACAAAACTAAGAGTTGGTTCTTTGAAAAAATAAACAAAATTGACAGACCCCTTGCCAACTCATCAAAAGGAAGAATGAAATGAAGCAAATCAACAAAATCAAAGATGAAAATGGGGATTTCAACACAGACTCATCCACGATTCAGAAGATTATCAAAACCTATTTTGAAACTTTATAGTCTGCCAAGTTTGATAACCAGGAGGACATGGAAAGGTTTTTGGACACACCCAACATCCTCTCTTTAACACAGTAGGACATTGAAAATCTAAACCAACCTATCACAGATAGCGAGATTGAAACACAATCAAAGCTCTCCCAGAAAAGAAAAGCCCAGGTCCAGATGGATATACAGCAGAATTCTACCAAGCCTTCACAGAAGAACTAACACCGATCCTCTACAAGCTCTTCCAGGAAATTGATAGAGTAGGGTCACTCCCAAACATGTTTTATGAAGCAAATAGTACACTGATACCACAGCCCAACAAAGTTATGTCAAGGAAAGAAAACTACAGACCAATTTCCCTGATGAACATTGATGCAAAAATCCTTAATAAAATTTTAGCTAATCGGATACAAAAGCACATTAAAAAGATAATATATTATGATCAAGTGGGCTTCATTCCAGGAAAACAAGGCTGGTTCAACATACGCAAATCAATAAATGTATTTCACCACATAAACAAAATTAAAAACAAAAATCATATAATCATCTCAATTGATGCAAAGAAGGCATTTGATAAAATTCAACACCACTTTATGCTCAAAACTTTGGAAAAGATAGGGATCAAGGGAAGATACTTTAACTATGTCAGATCCATTTATGGCAGACCCATAGCCAACATTATCCTCAATGGAGAAAAACTGAAAGTATTTCCACTGAATTCAGGAACAAGACAAAGTTGTCCACTTTCCCCACTCTTGTACAATATAGTACTTGAAACCTTTGCCAGAGCTATCAGGCAAAACAAGGAAATCAAAGGTCTTTGTACAGGAAAAGAGGAAGTTAAGTTGCCTCGCATGATTCTATACCTAGAAGACCCAATAACATCGGCCAGAAAACTCCTAGAGCTTAAAGGTCATTTCAGCAAAGTGGTTGGCTATAAGATCAACACCAGAAAGTCACTAGCTTTCCTTTACTCCAGCAAATAATCCGCAGAAGAAGAAATCAGGAAATCTCTCCCATTCACCATCTCCTCCAAAAAAAATGAAATACTTGGGCATTAACCTTACAAAGGATATTAAGGACCTCTACAAAGAAAACTATCAAACACTAAAAAAAGAAAGTACAGAAGACCTGAGTAGATGGAAAAACATTCAATGCTCATGGTTAGGTAGAATCAATATAATATAAATAGCCATTCTACCTAAAGCCCTATACAGATTCGATGCAATCCCCATCAAGATACCGATGGCATTCTTCACAGATATAGAAAAAGCAATTCTCAAGTTCATGTAGAATAACAGGAGACCCAGACTAGCCAAAACATTACTCCACAGAAAGGAAGAAGCATGGGGTATCTCAATCCTTGACCTGAAATTATATTACAGATCTGTAGTAGCAAAAACAGCATGGTATTGGTATCAATACAGAACCAAAGTCCAGTGGAACAGAACAGAAGATCCTGAGAAAAAACCCCATATCTTTAATTATTTGATATTTCATAAAGGGAACAAAAGTATAGTGTGTAAGAAAAATAGCCTGTTCATCAAATGGTGTTGGACAAAATGGATAGCCAACTGAAGCTGGACCCTTATCTTTAACCCTGCACAGAAATTAAATCAAAATGGATTAAAGACCTGGATATTAAGCCAACAACTTTAAACTTAATAGAAAAAGAAGTAGGGATAACATTACAGGACATCGGAGTCGGCAGCTACTTCCTCAACAAAACCCCCATGGCTCAAGCAGTAAAGTCAAGAATAAATGAATGGGATGCAATCAAACTAAAATGTTTTTGCATAGCTAAAGATCTAGTCAAGAGCATCAAGAGAGAACCTACAGAATGGGAGAAAACCTTTGCCTGCTACACCTCGGCCAGGGGGCTAATATCCAGAATATACAAAGAACTAAAGAAACTAAACACAAACTTACAAATAACCCAATCAATAAATGGGCTAATGATCTTAAAAGAAACTTCTCACCAAAGGAAGTCCAGAAAGCCCATAAATATATGAGAAAATGCTCTACATCATTAGCTATAAGGGAAATGCAAATCAAAACTTCAATGAGATACCACCTCACTCCTGTTAGAGTGGCGAAAATGAAAAATTCAAACAACAACAGATGACAGAGGGTATGTGGGAAAAGAGGAACACTGTCACACTGCTGGTGGGACTGCAAACTGGTTCAGCCACTATGGAAAGCAGTGTGGAGAATCCTCAAAAAATTAAGGATGGAACCACCTTATGACCCAGCTATCCCACTCTTGGGTATTTTCCCAAAAGAGTTAGGAGCAGCAAATTATAGTGATATGGCTTCATCAATGTTTATAGCAGCTCAATTTACTGTAGTTAGATTATGGAACCAACCCAGATGCCCCTCACTTGACAAGTGGATACAAAAGCTTTGGAACTTATGTACAATGGAATACTACTCGGCCATTAGAGAAGGCAATATTATGGCTTTTGCAGACAAATGGATGGAGATGGAAAGAATTACTCTAAGTGAAGTATCCCAATCTCAGAGACTCAAGGGCTGAATGGTTTCTCTCATCTGTGGAAGCTAGAATACATGGGGAAGCAATATGTTAGACGCTAAGCTAATACTAATTTCAAATTATATGATTCTCAATGCAACAGGGAGATGACTCCCTAGGATACTTGGAGGCATGGGGGGGGGGTACTGGGGGGGAGGGTGTAGGAAGAACTCCTAGGAGACTGGAGAGTGGGAATATGGGGGAATCATCTCAGAAGGAGATCTCTGTCCTCCATGAGATATCCATTTAACTCAGAAGTTCTTCTGGGGGAAACAGCAACAGGGTGAACCCAAGGGGGGCATCCGTGATATGGCATTAGCCCCGGATAACTAAGTATATACACATTCGTTCTTGAATGTTTGATAGTGTTTCCCCCTCAACTGTATTTCTATATCCATCTAATAAAAATAAGAAATTACAGATTCATTGTAGTAAACAAAAGTAAATTTCTTTTAGCTTAAAGTTATTTCACAAATTATACTTTGCCATTTTCAAAACAGAAGATGATGTACAACAGTTTTTATGTAAATAAGATAAAATACTTCTGAGCATACAAGATATCATTCTTAGTGAAATTATAATAAAAAGATTACCCAATAATTAAATTTACTCTCTCTAATCTGAGTAATTTCTTCCAAGTAAATTATATTGTCACACTTATATAATTATAGCCATTTAATCTTAAAAATGACTTTTCTCTGCTATATAAACTCATTACAGATAACTTTCCTACAAAATACTTATATCAAATTTTATTTCATGATTGTTTTGCCTTGAGTCTTATTATGAGGATTTGAAGTGGAAGAAAAGAACAGAGGGATTCTTAACTGAGCTTAGATCTTAACAGAATAAGTATTTAAAATATTTTTCCTTCTATTTAAAATATTATTTCCTTCTATAAAAATGTTTATCATTTATCATTTTTTCTTCCTAGCTGTTCTGCTATTATCATTAATTTTTCTTTCTCTTTTTTCCCCTCTCTTCTTATATTTTTCTCTGTATCTTTCTTAATGATTCTTTCTTATTATTCTTAAGTAATAGTTTGGGAGAATTACATAAAGAAAAGAATAATAAATGCTATATTTTGTGCAAATTGATACTTAGAAAAGCAAAATACAAGCTTATTCTCATCAGAGTATGCTAACCTGAATGGTTTGCAAGGTTCTGCTGAATATTTTTACATGCTAAAAATGATAGATGCTAAGAAAACATTAGGAAATGAATCCTTACTTCTATCAGGTCACAAATCATTAGAGAATAGAAAGTCTGCAGAGAGAAAAGAGGGAGGTTGGAGAGAGAAAGGGAGAGTGCTTGGTGCTATTATGTTACAAGATGCAATACTTTGTGTTGACTCCTCTTGCTTTTTAATCTTATTATTTTGTAAAACATGGACAATGTCTTGTAGTCATTTATCATCTATTAAATTCATCATTTATTATTTTATTATTAAAAAGAAGTCAATTGCAATGACTAATATGGGTTAATTAAAATATACTCTCTTCTCAGGCCTTGTCTTCTTGTTCCTCCTGTAGATTTTTCATTTTCATCTTTTATCCACACACAATTAATAAATTTGGTATAATTTATGACTCCTTTTATCACCACTGTTTGCTCATAATTTTTGTCTCTTCATAATTCCTTTTAGAGTTTCCACAGGATTATATCTCAGCCTATTTGTGCTGCTATAATGTAATGACTGAGAGTGAGTTATGTATAAAGAATAGAAATTTATTTCCTCACACTTCGGAAGACTAGAATTGCAAGGGATGGAAGATCTAAATGGAGAAAAATAAAGAGATCCCTCCAGTCTTTTTATAAATTCACTAATTTCACTCCTAAGAGCTCTGTCCTCATGCCTAACTGACCTAAAAAGTCCCCCTCCTTAAGTTGTTGTAATGAGGATTTAAGTTTCAACGTCAGTTTTAATAGGAATACAAACATTCAAGTCTTAGTAGTTTAGAATAATCACAGTTACTCATCATCTGATACAATTAAATCATTTTGCTTTTCAGTTAGTGTGGATATCTTCCAACAGTATTTTCCCAAATCTTCTTTCTCATCTGTTGTGCTACTCTTACCATACAGTTAAATTTTATCAATCTAAACTACTATTTTTTATTTAAACATTAATTATTTCCTAATATTGTCAAAATTAATGTATTTTATTAAATTATTTTATTGTATTAAATAATAGTTTAAAATTTATAGAAAAATTGTGATCATTAAGCAGTTTTCATTGACCCAAATCCAGTTCCCTCTTGGGCTTCCTTAAGGTGTTGAATCTGTGAATTGCTTTTGTGTATTATTCGTCGACTCTGGCCAATGTCTCTTCATACTTTTATTGTGCTCCATACTTTTGCCCTTCTCCCTCTGAGACTCTAAGTCATGTGTTAGATTGTGCGCTATTTTTCCTTGGCCTTGGATGTTCTAATCTATATGGATTTCTTCCATTTTCTTTTGTTTTGTCTTTTTTTGTATTTCAGAGTAGCTGATTTCCTTTGACCTGTGTTGAAATCCTATATTCAGGCAATCGGTTCTCTTTCTAAGTGTGCTAACCAAGCTTACAGATGACCCCCATGATTCTTGCCTCCTCGTAGGCATTTGCACAGTCTCCCCTCTGATGAATAAAGCCAACTTGTGCAGTTTATAGAGAGTGTTCCAGCATGCCTTGGACAACTAGTCTGTAAAATGTATTCTGGTTTCATATTCCATTTCTTATGGAACACCAGGAGTCATACAAGCACTCAAACATCCCTATGAAGATGCTCATGGAGCAATGAACTGGGACTTTTTGCAGTGATTGGCACTTGCTTTGCCTGTGATTCCTGGTTGTAACCTTGAAATTATAGTTTAATTTGGCATTTTAAATTCTGAATCTTAACTACTAAAGTCTTGGTAACCTATCTTTTGGACACCTAGGTCATAGTGACATGTGTGTCTGAGAGGAAACCACCATGGTAGAGTCCAAAGACCTCAGAGTCACAAATATTAGGACATACTATCAATTGTAATGTAAAACCTCAGTCAGAAAATAAATATTTTATATACTGTTTTTTATCTGAATAACAGTTTCATATCTAAGGAATGAGGTTGTCCCTTACAACCATTAAAATATTTGAGAATATTTGTATTATATTGAATATTAAAATATTTGAGAATGTTTGTATTATATTGAATATTAGCTCTATTTTGTTTTAACCTTGGGATGTCATTATTTTCAAATAAAATATATATTTTTAAAAATATTTCAGTTTAATTTCCAAGATTTGTAAACAGTAATTAAACAGGTATCTTTCCTAGGGATTATAAATCCTAGTCTATATCCTACTCTTTGAAAGCACATTTCTTATTTAGCTTTCTGATAAGTTCAAAAAGGAGTTTATATTTGAAACACCCAGCAATAAACCACCAAAACTGAGATATGATAAAATTCCAAATTGAGTTCTGTTTTTTGTTTGTATCATTCTAGTCTCTGAATAGAATGACATATACATGATTCTTATAAAATTCAATAGTAGCCTTTAACTATGGTCTCACAAAACTCACAAATAAAATTAATCCCTTCCCATATCTATGACAAACAGGATATTTTATTTTTGTGTTACATTTCAGATATAATGCTTACTTTGTTACATGCTATCTTTTTATTCCCTACACAGTGTATACCTCAATTCCTTCAACTACAATTTAAAATATATCTTCTAAAGAAGACTCATTGACTCTTATAACTATTTTGATTTTTTAAAAATGTTTGCCCTTCAAATTGAATACAATTTAATTTTTTCAAAATCTGTCTATATAATTTTATAAATGATGTAATTAAATGTAGTATGCAATACTATTCCATTTTTAAATGAAAAATATTCTGTGCATAGAATTTGTCATGCATCAAGTATATTAGCTTATGTTTTGATGATATAATTGTGTTAGTCAACTAAAAAGGTACCAAAATGAAAAATGTTCTAGCCCAGTACATTTCTACACCTTTGATGTTACATATATATATATATATATATATATATATATATATATATATACTCTTTTTAAATCTAGTTGGGGAGCAATATATACAAACTAAAATGCACTAGTATTTTAACAAGTTTTACAGTGGTAAGAAAATATAACATAAACTCTATTCTCTTAAAATGATTTTAAGAAGACAATACAGAATCATAATCTACAGGTATAAAGTTATACAACAGAACTTTAGAGCTTTTTTATGGTATACAATTGAAAATTTTAATGTTTTTAATAGTGCATTATAGTTATAAATAATAGTGGGGCTCATTTTGACATATCCCTAAATGTATATAACATAGTGTGTTGCATTTAAAATCCCTAGGACTTCCTCTTTCACTTCCCACCTCACACCTCCAATCCCATTCCTCTACCCCATTGGTTTTCCTTTTATTTATTTATTTGTATTTTAGTTGGTGCATTATAGTTATGTATGAAATTGAAATGCATTGTGATATATTCTTCCATGCACAGAGCGTAATGTGTTCAACTGCATTCCCTAGGTCTTTACCTTTCCTTCCCCTCCTCCCTCCCTCTTTGTCCCCTGACACAGTTCTACTGATCTCCCTCCTAGTTTCATGAGATGCCTCCTTTTTAATTAGCTATTTTTTTCCTCTAGCTCCTACACATGATAGAAAACATTAGACCCTTAACTCTCTGAGTCTGGCTTATTTCACTTAGCAGGATGTTCTCTAGTCCATCCATTTACCAGCCAACAAAACAATTTCATTTTTCCTTATGGCTAAGTGGAACTCCATTGTGTATTACATGTTCTTTATCCATTCATCTATTGGTAGACACCTAAGTAGGTTCCATTCAACTGAAGTTTTAGACCTGTTGATTCAAAGGCCCCCATTGCTCCCTCTCCTGTATCCTGGCAAACCCTACTTTGTTCTTTGCAATGAATGTGCCATCTCAGATACTTCACATTATTGGACTCATGCAGTGCCTGTTGATTTGTGAGTGGAACATGTCAGTTAGCCTAATGATCACAAAGTTTAACCATATTGTTGCACATTGTAGGATTCTTTTCCATCTTTTTAGAGGCTGAAAAATATTTAACCTCATTTACCATCTTATGAATTCATTTTACCTATCCATGAACACTTAGGTGTTACCAGATGTTATAAGTGGGTACTGCTAAAATGCACAAATATTAAGTGCCCTTTGGAAAGAGCTTTGTATTTTTAAACATTCAGATAATCACTGAACAAATCAAGGTTTAGAAAAATTGTAGCATCCAAAACCATGTTTTTCCTCTTCCCAATTTCCTTCAACAAATTATAATCACTAATCTGACTTCTGTTCCTACAGATAAGTTTTGCCTGTTTATGGTTTTTCTTATAGCTGGAATCATACATAAGTACCTTTTTACTTATTGCTTCTTTGTCTTTTAGTAAACTCTTATCATATTCTTTCCTATTTTCTTTAGGTTGATTTCTTTCTTTATTAAAGAAAAAAGTGATAAACACTTTCCTTCACACATTTTGCTAAAATTTTTATTTCAGATAGTTTTATAGGACAATTTGCAGGTCACCCAATGTAAAATTATTTAAGCCTCATGACATGGTTTTAGATTTATCATCAATTTATACTCCCATTAAAATGTATTTTGACAGTAAATGTGCATATATATTTTAGACTACCTTAAGTTATTTATATGAATATAGCATTGCAGTACTCATATAAACTTGCTGTTTATAACTATATCTTACTTTCTTTTATATTCTCTTACCTTCTGAAATATTCAGTACTAAGCACGCATTAAATATTTGCTTTTGAATGTTAAAGGAAATAAATGATGCAACATGGGATCATTTTTAAGTTTGAATGCCCATTTAAAAATGAAAGCTGAAATAGGAAAACTGAATACATCTGAGTTGCACTAAGCCACACTCAGAAGATAACTGACGCTCAATCATTTAAGGCACTGGTATTATGTTTTTATCATTTGTTACTCCAGGTTTCTCTCTGCAGGAAATATCATCCTGTGTGTTCAAATTGTTTCCTTATTATAGGAAAATGATTAAAAATTCTGCTGAGCTGTGATGCAGTTATCTGGGGATAGAAAAGGCAAGAGATTAGGAAACATTACTGAGGGATTATAAATATCTAATAATACTAAACTGGTCTGTAATTACCTCTATGGGAGTTACAGAATAAAATTGCCACATTAGTATAAACCAAAGCTACACTACAGCAATACCTTCTTTTTAAATATGAACATTTCCTAAGGACAAAGTCAATGTCATGTTTTTCCCATTATGGTATTTCTGTCTGAGACATTGTTTTCTCCTATTTTTACCAACTAATTTTCTATGTTAACTCTGATTGAAACGACTAGCATGCTCTTTGAACTTAATAAATTATGAGATCTTTTGGTACATTGTTAATCTGATACAATCTGTTTATCTTAATGTAGTTCAATTTCAATTTCATTTGTTCAATTTTTTATAATTAGATTAAAGCAGATGTAATATTGTGTGATTTTGATAATTCAATTTTCAAATGTTTGACAAATTATTAAGTACTGTACATTATTAGAAGATTATTCATTTGTAATTAGTGCTATAATTTGGATAGTTCTAATTTAAATGACAGGAAGATTAAGAATTAATAATAATTTATAATTAATTTATTGAAAGTCTAAGTTGATAATTTTATAAAAGCAAGCATTTTCAAGGTCTCTGGTAACATGGTTAATTTTTACCATATTTTTCTTATGGATGGACTGCTTTAACAAATTATAATTAATCTATATGATAAAAGATACTTTGTATCAATTTTAAAAATTGGGGCATGTACTCTAGCTTTATATCCTTACCAGTTATTTCCTCTGTTTCTTGTTTTCTATCAACTGAGTTAAATTTAGATATCAGAGAAAATTTAGATCAGAGTTACCCTTAATATTAATTTAGTGTGTTTCTTTTAAGATGTAAATTCTCTGTCAAATTCACACCTTCCTTCACTATTTATTTATGGTCTTTTGTAGCAATGCCATCTATTTTTTTTAAATGAAATTGCCTAGTAAGATTTCTTAAAGAATGAAACTACATTTCTTCAAATATATGCATCCAGGGCTGGAGTGGTGGCTCAGAGTTTAAGGCACGTGCCAGACATGCACGAGGACACAGGCTGAAAAACCAGCACCACGTTCACAACAGTGTTGGAGCAACAAAGGACACATGAAAAACTAAATAAAATTGATTCTTTTTCTTGCTCTCTCTCTCACTGTCCCTCTCTTTAAGAATAGTATGTGTGTGTGTGTGTGTGTGTGTGTGTATATTTACATATGCATCTGTTCCACAAGTACTAAATGAGAAGTCATTGAACTTTGAACCATTTGAACAATTTTTCCCTCTCTATGCACTATCTGTACTCCTAGCTAAATGACATATCAAGATGCTTTCAATCAATGTTCCTTTTTAAATTTAATACCATGTTACTATTGTCCTTTAAATCGCTATCTTGATGAACTAAATGTATTTTCATATCTACATAAAATATTTACATAAATACTAACATAAACGTTTCCATCCATATACCACAAACATCATTTTCAAACCAATAAAGGTGTGAAGTCACTGGAAAATGCTGAACTACGTGATGATTTTGTTGAGAGACAAGTTAATAACAGAATGTTATTGACAGGTAAAGTATAAAATTTGGGTCCTTTAGGCATTTGAAAAGTAAAGTCTAGACATGGACCAAACATATAATTCTGCTAGTGTAAAAAATGGCCTGAAAAATATATTCCAAATTCAAAATCTGGCCTTAGGACAGTCCTGAATATTCAAACATGGTGATTTAGTTTAAAAGAATGAAATCCCTTCCCCTTATACCCAAAGTCAAACAGTTGATGAGGTTGAAAGCATATAGCTACTTAAACTCTGTGTTTTACAAACATTTTTGCTTTGGGGCTTCTATTCAAGAGTGAAAAAAATTCTAGATAGATGAAAAGGCATTTTAATGCATTTTTTCTCTGACTACAAGCAGAAGTACACTTTAAAAATTAAATTAAAATAATACCCAGAAGCATATTCCATCTTGGTTCCACTCTCAATTTATAATGCCTCTATGAGTTTGTGTCATTATATAGAAATTACTATTTTACTTTTGCTACACATTGTGAAATGGAAAATTTGATCACTAATTTAACAGAAAGAGACGTACATTTCTTGAACAAAAACACCTCAACTATGACCAATGTACCATTTCTTCTAAAATTGCTAAAAGAAATCCTGAACTCTACTTAAATTTATTTTATGTATTATGTAGTGTAATATAATATCATTTGATTTAATTTAATGCTTTCTTCTTTATCATCTTGATTGTGATTAGTTATTGCTTTGTGTCCTGACCAATATCTAATTAGTTATACATAGCCTGTGTATGTATGTGTGTGTGTGTATGTATATATATATATATTTTTAAGAGGGTAGGTGCTGGAGTGGTGGCTCTGCGGTTACTGTACTTGCCTGGCATGTGCAAGTACACGGGTTCAAATCTCAGCACCCATGTACACAACTAAGTGTCAGAGCAACAAAAGCCATGTGAAAAACTCAATAAAAATTGATTCTCTCCGTCTCTCTTTAAAAAAAGAGAGAGAGAGGGTGGGAGGGAGAGAGTGAGAGAGAGAAAGACAGACTCAATTTTATTTATTTTTTAAAAATCTGGACTTTGTTTTTCTTACACTTAGCTGTATATGTGGTGCTTGCTTTTGAACGTAGGTCCTGGTGCATGCCAAGCAAGCACTCCAACTATTGATCCAGAACTCTAGCCCCTGCCTCTGATTATTCACAAGAGCAATTATCTGGAAAATACTGCAATACATACATATATGAACTTGTTTTGCATGGGCAGGCACAAAAGCAGTCATGCCACCTGTGTGGTAGAATTTCAAGAAGTCCCAGCTCTTTGTTTGTGTTTGCTGGATAAAATTTGCATTCATTGCTCAACCATTAGAATTAGGCACATTAGAAAATAACTCTATAATTTATCCATTGAAAAATCGTGTTACTTGATCCGTTAAAATAAAGGACATTTTGTTTTAGGCAATTCTGTATCTTGAACATCATCAATTTCATTTTAAGAATTCATGGTGCTGAAAAACAAGGTATTCGTTTCACCACTGATATTAATTTAAGGTTGTCACATACACTGAAAAAATAAGAAATTTTCAGCTAAATTTTATTTTCAAATAAGTAATATTTTACCATAAATATTTCTTGTGTAAATTGCTACATATTTATACTGAAAATGTATTTTCTGTTTCAGATGAAATTCAAACTTAATTTTATGTGATCACCCTATATAAGTTTCTAACAGTCGTATAGCAAGATCTTCACTGTAAATCATGTAATCATGCAGTAAATATTAATTAAACACCTATAACAAGGCAAATTCTGTTCTAAGCATTGGAAAAATGAGTATCAAATCATAAATGCAATCCTTTCTCAAATAAATTATATTACTTTGGGAAAGACTAATGGTTTAAAAATCTGAAAAAGCACACTAAATACTCTGTTCAAGGTCATAAGAGCTGTGAAGCACAAAAAGCAAAAAAGGGGAGTAGAAAAAGGAGAGTATGCTGAAATGTTCTAAAAGAGAAGATCGCTTTGGACACTAGTCCTGAAATAAGGCAAGTTCTCCCTGCCCCAATCAAGTCCCCTTCTTCAGTTCTTTTCTAACTTCTCTTAACGTGAGCTTTGATTTCTGACGACACTTGTCTCCACAAAGGAAGACAGGTCTACTCACCTGAGAAAGCTCAGTTCACTCTGTCCTTCAGATCTGTCTTCGCTCTCTGATGGCCTTGTAAACCTTTCTGACTGCATGCATTACCTGGTCTTTCTCATTAAAATGGTAGGATCACTAACTTTTTCACCACAGCAGAACTATTCTTTTCTGGAACACTTATATGTATCCTAATTAGCAACCTAGCCAGTAGCAAAGCTACTTTGTTCCTTTGGTATGTACAAATGTATGTATGTATGTATGTAGACCCAGTTTGAGAGAAAGATGAATAAAAATGAGTTGGAGGCTGCAAAGTGGATGAAATTAAAACGGCAGTTAAAGTCTCTAGTTTTCTTGAATTCATTAAATATTAATAGAAATAATTCAAATATTCTAAAAGCAACTGTAGTTGAAACAGACATTAAGATAATATATAAAAAACAGATGCAGAAATGACTAAGTGAAATAGTAGTGACAAACAGAAACTTTTAAAGGCTGTAATTTGTGGTTTTTACTATTTTCTTTGCTTCATAGATAATTCTATCTTTGATATATTTTTTCCTAGTATTAATTAAATGTCTGTGTTTACTAGGTTTTTTGATTTGTATTTTATATGAAGTTTTAGAGATAATTTATTTTACATGTAAGTACATATTAGTAGAGATGACAAGGCATAAGGTACCTGAGATAAATATTTTAAAAAATTGCAGATGACATATTTGGGAAGCAGGTGCACTGTGCACTGGGGGCAGTGAGAAGGAACACACTCATATGCAGAAGTTGCATGAAGCAGATTTGCTAATTGCAGACAGGCAGCAAGCAACAAAAGAAGTCTAGGATACCTTATGCACTGGACCTCCAAATCTCTGAAAGCTCCCAGGGTTGATGGAGCTTTGATCAAACCTACAGCACCCTCAGTGCTCAGGAAACCTGAAAGCAACCCATTCTGGGGCCTTGTAAGGCAATGGGCAAAGCTTTACAAGGCATCCTTCTTTCAGGGAAGAGTGGAAAAAAGCCAGAGCTGTTCTGGGTAGTTCCTCTGCAATTTAAATGGCCCCTTCCCTGGAAGGGAGAGGAACAAGTCCAAAATGTGTTAGGCAATTCTTCCCTAGCTCAAGAATTTGCATTCTCAGCACATTCCATTGTTATTCTTGAAAACTACAAAAACGAGTTAGAGCATAGAACAGTATATGTATAGAAGAAACACTTTTTGAACTAATAGCCAATTAGTTCAGAGGAAATTTATGAGTAATTTGTGTTTTTTGCTAATCCTTCTAGAATCTTATTCTAATAAGTTATTTTTCAGTATACAAAGAAAGTCTAGAGGTAATTAAAAATCATCTTCTTTTCCAAATGATTGATAAACCCATTTGAATCCCAAGCTCATCTGTTATCTTCACTTGCTTTATGACTTTATTGCTTCTGTTCTTAGAGCTATCCATGATATCCATGGACTAGTGTGTAGATTATTGACTCTAATTCTCTGTTTTTCATTTCTGTGGACAAAATACTTAACAGGAATAACTTAGAGAAGGAAAGATTTATTTAGGCTCCTAATTTCTGAGATTTCAGTACTTGGTCTGATGACTCCATTGCTCTGGGTCAGAGGAGAGGCAGAACATTGTTGTGAAGGATCGTGGCGCATAAAAGCTGCTTAGCTCATGGTAGCTTAGAAACAGAGACAGAAAGGACAGGATCAGGGACATAGGTAGCCTAAGGTCCTACCCTCAGTATTCTACATCCATCAGCTACACCCACCTTGCTACAGTTACCACCAAATAGTTCATTCACATTATTAATCAATCAAATGGATTAATCCACTGATGAGCTCTCATAATTCAATATTTCCTCATGTGAACACCATTGCATTCCTAATACCAGACTGCTTTGAAAGACATTTTGATCCAAAACATAATAGTCTCCTCCCACAACATTTTCTAAACTGTTGATATATGGTTAAAATGAACTCCAAGGAAAGTCAATGTGAGTGTTTATGAAAGGACTATGACTCTGCTCCTGGCAAAAATCAGTAATCATATCTCCATTTCTCCAATAAGTGCATGGTACTGTACATTTTACAGAGCCATGAATACCACATGCGTACACCAATGTTCAAAAAATATGTAGATTCATTTTCATTAAGCTAATAGCCAATTTTAAGTCAGCTGTTGGCACTTGCTTCATCTTCCTTATGATTACCTGAGGTGAAATAAGGTTTTAAAGTTCTCGTAAAAAGCAAACTTTTGGGGCACAGTCTATAACACACAAGCTGTGCTGCTAAATTGCAGCTCATTTTCTAAACCTGTGTGGTCCCTTCACAGTTACTATTCAATCAAGACTGGGTACAACATTTCTGGTAAAACACCAAAAATAAACTGGAACCTGAGTATTCAGGGTTCCACTGTCTACACAAAAGAAAACTGTGTTGCTCTAAAGCTCTTCCATTACTTACAGTCCTTTAGTGCTTTTTTTCATTTTCTAATCTGTATTTTAGAAATAAACCTAATTATGAAGAAGTACAGTTTATGGGTTTGTTTCCGTTTTGTAGAGTACATTGTCTTGTCTAAAGTATTTTGGTGACAAATATATCTTCTCATAATTTCTTCCAGAATTTTCAAAATTGAGGATTTTATATTTTTGTTATTCTCCATAAATTAATTAATTTTCATTTTATGAAGGCAGCTTTTACTTTTTTCTATATAAGTTATCATATTTTCTGTTTCTTACTGAATTTCATTCAATTTTTAAAAAAATAAAATTGACTTTGTAGGGCCTGTTCTATTTCTGGATTCTCTGTTGCATTTTTCTGTTGCTTTTATTTATGGCCATATTACGTACCCTGAATAATATTTAGCTGAATAATAAATCTTGTTACTGTGTAGTGTAAGTCTACTAATTTGTGCTTGTATTTTAAAATTTGTTTTGGTTATTGTAGACCTTTTGCATTTTCATTTACATTTTAGAATATGCTGAATAGTTTAAAAGTATTATGAATTTTATTTGATATTACTTTAAAACTTAGATGAAATTGGGAATAGTCAACACATTAATGATATTGAGTTGTCTCTCATATCATGCCAGTCTAATTTCTTTCAAGAAGTGTTTATAACTTTAATTAGAGGTGCATAATAATTTGACTGTTTTTGAAGATATTTTATGACTTCTGATGCTACTGAGAAAGTATTTTTACTTTAAAATCTGACCTTGGGGTCTGACCTTTATCAGCTGCCCTGGATCTTGTTGCTGTTTGCATAAGCTCCTTCAGGAAGGGTTGCTAGATTGTATATTGTTAAGCTTGAAAAACAGGGTGTCGACGACGCAGGCTTCAGATGTTTTGAATTGGTTATCACCTGCCAATTATTCTAGATCCTTCAAAAGGTGCACGTAGAGGCTTATTGGTCAAACCTGTGCCTCCAAAATCCAGGTGTGGCAATGA